>VWYK01043722.1:0-12490 GCA_013399775.1 Semnornis frantzii | reverse complement strand
AGGGCTCTCAGCCTCTCTCTATAAGGGAGATACTCGAGTTCCCCACTCATCCTCATGGCTCTCTGCTGGACTCTCTCCAGCAGGTCTCTGTCTCTCCTGAACTGGGGAGCCCAAAAGTGGACACAGTATTGCAGGTGTGGTCTCAGGAGGGCAGAGTAGAGAGGGAAAAGAACCTCCCTAGACTTTTAGGACTGAAGCTCTTCTCCAGGAGCAAACACCTTTCAATATCTCTGTTAGCACAGAGCCAGCATCATCCTACTGCTGCCTTAGAAAAGAGGACAAGAGGCACTTTGCCAGACATTACTCTCAGATTTTGATTAAGAGTATCATTGCAATTTCCACTGAGAGACTGGAATTGTTGATTTAACCACAGTGGAGGTAACACACAACAAAAATATCCTTAGCTGCCTCCTTTAGCTTTGAAGACAGGTTTGCAAATACTGAATGAACCTTTGCCCATGAACTCTGCACTGGAGGTTTAGTTTTTTCTCTTACGAACTTGGTATAGAGAAGTGCATTTTGTAGCACTGTGTTGAACTGAAATGTGTTTTCTTTGTCCACTCAAACACTTCCTTCTTTTTTCCTGCAAATGAGTTTCAGTGCCAGGTAGGGAGTAAAACAACTGGGAGCTATGTGATAACTAAAGAGAGGCAAGTGAATGAAAATTGCCACTACTGTAGAGCAGCCTACGTGGCTAAATCACTCCACCTGAGAGCTTAAGGCCACCTGCTGCAACTCGATCTCCAATCCTTAGTTAAAAATCAGTAAACATTTGCAATGTTTCCACATTATTTTTTTTTTAGTATTTTTTTTCCCCCTCCAGTAGTTTGTATTTTGGCTTTCTGAGCATCCTCTTCAACCTGGAAAAGAGAAGGCTTTGAGGAGACCTTATATTAGCCTTCCAGTATCTGAAGGGGTCTACAGGAAGGCTGGGGAGGGACTATTGACAAGGTCTTGCAATGACAGGACAAGGGGCAATGGGTTTGAACTGACAGAGGGGAGATTTAGACTGATGCTAGGAGGAAGTTGTTTGCAGTGAGGGTGGTGAGACACTGGCACAGGTTGCCCAGGGAGGTTGTGGCTGCTCCCTCCCTGGAAGTGTTCAAGGCCAGGTTGGACGAGACCTTGAGTTGCCTGTTCTAGTGGGAGGTGTCCCTGCCTATGGCAGGGGGTTGGAACTAAATGCTCCTTGGGGTCCCTTCCAACCTTAACCATTCTATGATTCTATCCTTCTCATCGCTCAACAACCCCTTCACTTCCTTATCCTATCGAGGTCTAGCATCTCGTGATGCTGTTGCTTCCCATCTCTCACTTGTCTTATAGATTCCAATGATTTTGTTCTTTCTTGCCTCCTCTGCCCCTCCTCACCACTACTTCCCTCTTAAGGAAACTCGACTGCATCAACTGAATTAATACTCAGAAAAAAACCATCAAAATATAAAATGATGGTTGCATGGCATTTGGAGCTATCATCCAGGCAGACAAACAACTCAGTATTCCTGGCACCCAAATGAAAATTTGAAGACTGAGGAATAGGCAGGACTGAGCTGAGGAGTTATGAGTTACCACTAAAATCAAATTGAAATCCTGAAATTCCTCTTTTGCAGCAGACTGGAAAGGCAGCTCCATAATTTGCTTGGCAAAATGTGACAATGAAGGACAACAAAGTTGAATTTAAAAGAAACTTTTAGAGGGGTGAGAGGAACTGATGTGAGCTCCTTGGCATTATCAGAATCACAGAAACATGCAGATTGGCAAAGCCCCTCAGGATCACCAAGTCCAACCTGTAGCCCTACTCTACAAGATTCAGCTTGAACCAGATCCCTAAGCACCACATCCAAGCCATCCTTAAACACATTATGAAGAGTGCTATGCCATGTTCTGCCAAGATGTGCTTTCCTAAGTGCCATGATCCTTGATGCAGCTCTGCTGATACTTCTTTGTCAGAGCATGGTGTAGCTGCATCCCGATTCAGTACTGGGATTAGATGGGCAAGGAAGACTTGGCAAGACCCAAATAAATCCAGGTGCTTGCCTGGTGGTTTTGGTGGGCAGGATGCACAGGCATGTCCAGGTGTCCATCCCAAGTCTAGGACTGTGCCCTGTGCTGCACACAGAGCCTTAGAATGGTTTAGGTTGGAAGGGACCTCAAAGATCATCTAGTTCCAACCCCCTGCCATAGGCAGGGACACCTCCCACTAGAGCAGGTTGCTCAAGGCCTCGTCCATCCTGGCCTTGAACACCTCCAGGGAGGTTGTGGAGCACAGAATCACCCAATGTGATTGAAGATCACATTCTGTGATTCTGCGCTCCACAACCTCCCTGGGCAACCTGCGCCAGTGTTTCACCACCCTCACTGCAAACAACTTCCTCCTAACATCCAGTTTCAATCTCCCCTCTGCCAGTTTAAACCCATTGCCCCTTGTCCTGTCATTACAAGTCCCTCCCCAGCCTTCCTTTCGCCCCCTTCAGATACTGGAAGGCTATTGTAAGGTCTCCTGGTAGCCTTCTCTTCTGCAGGCTGCAGAGCCCCAACTTTTGTAGTACTTTGGAATGAAGCCAGAAATGAATTGCTGAGAGAATATCTGCACCCTTCTTGCTGGCTGAAAATTAATCTGCAGAATCAATTCTGTAGAATGCCTCCTGGCCACTGCTGTCAAGTAATGCAGAATCCAGTATTGGCCTGTTCTGAGCAAGTTCTGGTTTTCCCTCATGAGCCTGCCTCAGTTGCTGTTTCTCTGTCCTCCTGCTTAAACTTGCCTGCCACCACTTCACTTACAGGCAGCTGCCCCAAAAATACCAATCAGGCAGTTTCACAAGTGTGCAGTTTAAATGGATTAGCACAGAGGGGACGAATGGAAATCTCTAGATTCGAGGCCTTTCCAACCACTTCAGGCTCTGCACTGTTTAGAGGAGGGAGAGAGCTTGCAACAAACTGAGATTAACCTCTCTTTGCTTTGTGTTTCCAAGCTCTTTGTTTTCTCCATTGAAAATATTCCCTTTGAAGGCTTTCCTTCATGAAAGAGATTATTGCTTGCCTGAGAAATAATAATTAGCTGATAATTTAGACTGACAGGAAACCACTAGGTCATGATTCACAGTCCAGAAGAGAAATTGTAGACTTTTATTTTTCCTTTTACAGGTGACAATGACTCAGAAGTATTACAGAATCATAGAATCATAGAATGGTAAGGTTGGAAGGGACCTCAAGGATCATCCAGTTCCACCCCATTGCCATAGGCAGGGACACCTCCCACTAGTACAGGTCACTCAAGGCCTCCTCCAACCTGGTCTTGAACACCTCCAGGCAGGGAGCAGCCACAACCTCCCTGGGCAACCTGTGCCAGTGTCTCACCACCCTCACTCTAAAGAACTTCCTCCTAACAACCAGTCTATATCTCTCCTATGCCAGTTCAAACCCATTACCCCTTGTCCTGTCATTGCAAGACCTTGTCAACAGTCCCTCCCCAACCTTCCTGTAGTCCCCTTCAAATACTGGAAGCCTACTCTAAGGTCTCCTGGAAACCTTCTCTTCTCCAGGCTGCAGAGCCCCAACTTTCTCAGCCTGTCCTCATATCAGAGCTGCTGAAGGCCTCTGAGCATCTTTGTGGCCTCCTCTGGACTGGCTCTAACAGTTCCATGTCCTTCCTGTGCTGGGGGCTCCAGAACTGGTTCATACAGAAATGCAGAATCCAAACAAAACATGAGTCTGACTGCATCAGGCTTTCAAAAGGATGGCTACTCATGACTTAAACCTCAGAAAATGGAGGTGCTGCCATTAGGGGACCTCATCAAAGTCTATAAATATGTGAGGGGTGAGTGTCAAGATGATGGTGCCAGGCTCTTTTTGGTGATGGCCAGTGACAGGACAAGGAACAACAGCTCCAAACTGCAACAGAGAAGGTTTCGACTCAACATGAGGAGAAACTTCTTTGCAGTGAGAGTGCCAGAGGCCTGGAGCAGGCTGCCCAGAGAGGTTGTGGAGTCTCCTTCTCTGGAGACTTTCCAAACCCACCTGGATGCATTCCTGTGTGCGCTACCATAAGTGATCCTGCTTTGGCAGGGGAATTGGATTGGATGATCTCTGGAGGTCCCTTCCAACCTCTAAAGTTCTGTGATTCTGTGATTTTTGCTTGTTTTCTCTGTGAATGCTGTGGTTTCAAGTACTAGTTAGTACAGTCGTAATGTTTGTACCTAAATAACTAATTACTCTGTGAGTAGTTAATATCTTTTACCTGGAAGAACACTTGGCTTTTCATTCCAGCACACAGTGTAATCCTCTTTATGATAAGACGAAAAAGCTCTTTTTTATTTTATTCTTTTTATTTTATTTTATTTTATTTTATTTTATTTTATTTTATTTTATTTTATTTTATTTTATTTTATTTTTCTATTTTATCTTATGTTATTTTATTATTTCATTTTTTCAGAGGCATCTTTTTTTGGGCTTTGAATTATGTTTGAATTGTGTTTGGAACTCTGTGCTTTGTGCACTCTGAGCACTGAGAACTCTTCAGTGCTGAGGATGAGCATAGTATTCTCCTATCAGTCAGCCTAATCAGTGGTCTAGTGGAGAGAAAAGCTCTAGTTCCAGTATTTTAATTAACCTTGTGTGTTCACATGGGACCTGTGAATTGCCTCCCAACACCTGTGAAAGTCCTGCTCATGTTCCGATTAAACCTGAGTGGAGCTCTTAGCAGAACTTAGAGGTGGGGAAGGAAGGAGTCTCTCATCTGGAGACGTCAAAGAGGTGCTCTAAGGTTTATGGTACCAAAACATTTATTAATTGTGCATGCTGCAAGATGCCTTCCTGTGGTTTCTTTAGATGTTGTAAGTTCAGCTGCAAGCTGGGAGGTTTTTCTTTCTGTGAATACAAACTGACACATGACAAGGTTGTGCTGCCATTCAGTGATGTCTGACCAGGCTGGAGAAGAGCCTATTGACATTCAACATGTGTAGAGCTCTACAGTTGTGCTAGAATAACTCCATGCACCAGTTAAATCTAAGGGTAGACCTGCTGGAAACCAGCTCCATGGATAAGGACCTTGGAGTCCTGGTGGACAGTAAGTTGACCATGAGAGAGGAAGAACTCTGCAAGTTCTCCAGCAAGAGCTGCAGAACAGCACACAGGACTCCAGGATTAGTTCCAGAGGTCTCTATTAACACATGATGAAGAAAACTAGACAGAAACAATCATCTTTGCACAGTGCTTCTGAAAATGATCTGCTCCATGTCAGTCTGTTCTGCTGCATCAGTCTGATTTCTAATCCACATCCAGTGTTTGAGCACTGCCTCCTTTGTACACAGCTGAAAAGCTGCCTCTTGGGTAACAGTTTCACTGTGCCCATGGAACACAGTTGTGGTGGAAGAAAACACCTTTAGGAGGTGGGAGAACAGCACCCAGGAGTGGAGAGAATATCAGAACATCAGCACTGCCAGTAAGATTATAGATATCTATAATCTATATCTATAATTTGTATAGATAGATAGAATCTATAATCTACATAGATAGAAGTGATTCTTTACTCTGCTCTCATCAGACCCCATCTGGAGTCCTGTGTGCAGTTCTGGAGTCCCCAGCACAGGAAGGACATGGAACTGTTGTTGTGGGTCCAGAGGAGGCCAGGAAGATGCTCAGAGGGCTGCAGCAGCTCTGCAATGAGGACAGCCTGAGAGAGTTGGGGCTCTGCAGCCTGGAGAAGAGAAGGCTTCCGGGAGACCTTAGAGTACCCTTCCAGGATCTGAAGGGGGCCTACAGGAAGGCTGGGGAGGGACTATTGACAAGGTCTTGTAATGACAGGACAAGGGGCAATGGGTTTGAACTGGCAGAGGGGACATTTAGACTGGATGTTAGGAGGAAGCCCTTTACAGTGAGGATGGTGCGACACTGGCACAGGTTGCCCAGGGAGGTTGTGGCTGCTCCCTGCCTGGAGATGTTCTAGGCCAGGTTGTAGGAGGCCTTGAGTGACCTGTACTAGTGGGAGGTGTCCCTGCCTATGGCAGGGAGTTGGAACTGGATGATCCTTGAGGCCCCTTCCAACCTATTCTATGTTTCTGTAATTACTTAGCATCATGCAGAAAGAGGAGTGATTAATGATGAACAGGGGGGAAAAATAGATGCAAGAAGTTAAAAATGTCTTAAATACATTGAAGTAGAGAAAAAATGTAAATGACAAATATGTGAAAGCTACTAACATGCACAGAGTTTAACTCTGCTTTCTTGGCTTGTTTCATTGTGGTTTTGAAATGTAATTCTTTATTTTCCTCTTCTAAGATGAAGTGCAAGCACTGTAGTGTGTGTTTTATCTTGTATGGGCTACTCTATCTATACCTGTGGTTGACCTCAAGGAAGAAAGAAAATTATTTAATTCTAGTTGGTATCCTTGCAGAGTGCCCAAGGCTGTTAGAAATACACCAACCATAAACCATATGCATTTTAATTCTTAGATGAATTAAATACATTAAAATAAAACTTGGCAGAGGTCTATCCTGGGCTCCCTTCCTCACCATTCCGTGTCCAGTTTTGGGCTCCCCAGTTCAAGAGAGACCAGCAGAGAGCCATGAGGATGAGTGGGGGACTTGACCATCTCCCCTGTGGAGAGAGACTGAGAGCCCTTGGGCTGTTTAGTCTGGAGAAGAGAAGGCTGAGGGGAGATCTGATCAATATCTATAAATATCTGAGGGTTGGGTGTCAAGTGGCTGGGGCCAAGCTCTTTTTGGTGCTCAGCAGCAATAAGCCAAGGAGCAACAGCTGCAAACTGGAACAGAGAAGGTTTCAGCTCAGTATGTGGAGAAACTTCTTTAGAGGGTGCCAGAGCCCTGGAGCAGGCTGCCCAAAGATGTTGTGGAGTCTCCTTCTCTGGAGACTTCCAAAACCTGGATGCATTCCTGTGTGAATTACCCTAGGAGACCCTGCTTTGGCAGAGGTGTTGGATGATCTCTGGAGGTCCCTTCCAACCTGTAATATTCTGTGATTCTGTATCTCTTAGAGCTGCCTTCTCTGACCCATTTCCCACACTGTTCTGCAGGAAGGATTTCCTTCTCCTGAGCTGTAATTTCAGTATCTTAACCTTGCATATTAGTGGTCAAGAACTTAGTATGAATGGGGAAGTGGCCATCTGAAATGGACTGAACACACTTCCATTTGTGACGACTTGAAGTGACCTATGAACTCAATTTATTCTGTGGGAGAGGTAATCAAATCATTCTCCCTACGGTCCCAAAAGGCCTTCTCAACATCTGAGGCATCTTTGACACAATATTCCCCATTGCTTCTTTCAGTTTTTAGGACATTCTCTCATGAGGAGCTGCACAGTGATCGGGTTATAATCTGTTCTTGGGTGACAACTGCTAGCTGAAGGTAAATGAAAATGTTTGGCCCTGAAATATGACCCTGCCTTGCTGCCTGGTCTCTTCTCAGAGGTAATTAGGGGTAGAACAAGAGGGAATGGCCTGAAGCTGTGACTGTGAGCCAGCAGTGTGCCCAGGTGGCAAAGAAAGTCACTGGCATCCTGGCTGGGATTAGAAATGCTGTGGCCAGCAGGAGCAGGGAGGGGATTGTCCCCTTGGATTCTGCTCTGGCGAGGCCACACCTGGAGTGTTGTGTTCAGTTTTGGGCACCTCAATACAAGAGAGATGTGGAGGTGCTGGAGTGAGTCCAGAGGAGGGCAAGGAAGCTGGGGAAGGGCCTGGAGAGTAAATCTTATGAGTGACTGAAGGGGATAGTTAGTGTGAAACTGAGGAGGCTGAGGGCAGACCTCATTGCTGTCCACAGCTACCTTAAAGAACATTGTAGAGATGTTGTTACTGGTCTCTTCTCACAGGTCTTTAGTGCTAGAACAAGAGAGAATGGCCTCAAGCGGCCACTGGGTAGGTTTAGACTGGACATCAGGAAAAATGTTTTCCCAGTAAGAGTGGTCAGGGACTGGAATGAGCTGCCCTAGGAGGTGGTGCAGTCCCCAACCCTGGATGTGTTTAAAGGTTATTTGGATGTGGTGCTTGGGGATATGGTTTAGGGTGCACCTTGCAAAGCAGGGTTAATGGTTGGACTTGGTGATCTTGAGGGTCTTTTCCAATGTTTCTGTGACACTGCGAGATGTTCTCATACCCCTTTTAAGGCTGAGTTTGATGTGAAATGGACAAATCAGAGTTATATCAGAGATCTCTCCTTAGCAAGAAGACATTGAAGCCTGGCAACTCCTTCAGCTGGGTAGATAACAGCCAACAATTATCTTAAGATCTTTTAGTGACATGAAATGTAGGCTCCTTGCAGAGAATGTTTTTGCAACTTGGGAGCCCAGGGATTTGTCTTCGTGGATCACATTGTAGAAGTTACAGCAGAGATAAGGTAGAAGTCATTTGGTTGAATTATCTTTAAAATGACAACTTATCGCCCCCTTCCCCCACATCTCATCTCTAAACAGCAAAGCCTTGGAGGACACGCACTGTTAGCTGCTCAGAACTGCCTTGTGCTAAGCTCCTCCAAAATTCCCATCTCTGGTTTAGGGCTGGGCTTCTGGGCACTAATTCATCTAAGCTTACTGCACGAACATCTGCAGGGCTGATTAGAAAACTACAATCCATTCTGTTGGACACATCAGCTGGGTTACACCTTTGACTTGAACAGGAGATGATAAATAATGGAGTCCGGGATCTTACAGAGTTTGGTTTGAGCTTAAATTGATTTGCAGTCTCTTTGTAGGCTCTCAGTGATTTGTTTGTTTGCTTCATTCAGCTTTTTGCAGAATAAAAAAAAAACCCCAAAAAACCAAATAGAAATAATAGAAACATTAAACAAGTGTTCCTTTGTTATTGGAACTGTAAGGTTTGGGTAATTTCATGTACAGTCCTACTGAGTATTACCAAGCAGTTTAAGATGAGTCTTGGTCACATGATATATATATTTTTTTTTTTTTCTGATTTGATTGATGGGATGATAAAGAAGTTCATAAAAGACACACTTGAAGGGGAAGAATCTAAACTGCTGCTGAGTTAAGATCATAGAATCATAGAATGGTCTGGGTTGGAAGGGACCTCCAAAGGTCATCCAGTCCAACCCCCTCTGCAGTCAGCAGGGACATCCTCAACTAGATCAGGTTGCCCACAGCCCTGTCCAGCCTCACCTCAAATACCTGCAGGGATGGGGCCTCAACCACGTCNCGGGGGGGTGGGGCCCTCAACCACGTCCCTGGGCAACCTGTTCCAGTGTTTTACTACCCTCATGGTAAAGAACTTGTTCCTAACATCCAATCTAAATCTGCTCTTCTCCACTTTGAAGCCATTGCCCTCTTCCTATCACTGCAGACCTTTGCAATCAGTCAGTCTCCATTCTTCTTGTAGCCCCTTTCAGGTGCTGGCAGGCTGCTATTAGGTCTCCCTGGAGCCTCCTCCAGGCTACACACCCCCAACTCCGTCAGCCTGTCTTGATAGCAGAGGTGCTCCAACCCCCTGATCATTTTTGTGGCCTCCTCTGGACTTTCTCCATCAGCTCCATGTACTTCCTGTATTGAGGGCTCCAGATTTGGATGCAGTGCTTCAGGTGAGCTCTCACCAGAGCAGAGTGAAGTGTCAGAATCACCTCTCTGGATCTGCTGGCAACGCTGCTTTGGATGTAGCCCAGGCTACCATTGGCCTTCTGGGCTTATTCAAGAAATTCTACTGAAACATCTCAACAAAGAATTTTTTTACTCCAATAGCAGAAGATGTGTTTGACAGAAACAAAGCAGACTGCATTTGATTAGGGCTTCCTCTACTCAGCACCCACGTTGTGTGAGTTGTACTTTAACAAAATTAGCTTCTGGTCAGCAAAGGATGTTTCTAAGCGGGAGTGCCATCCAGAGGGGATTTGGTATGTGTGTCACCCTGTTCTTTGGGCTCTGCTGCAATAACAAAGTCTTCCTGAGGTGGAAAGAAGAACATTCTGTACACCTGGAAACTGATTCTTTAGAGAATGGGCTGCATCCTTATTATGGAGACTTCTGACATCAGCAAATTGCTCCCATCTCTCTGTCAGGAGGTTTTATGAGGCTGGAGCAAGGAAACAAAACAAAGCACAGAAGTTTAGGCATGCTGACATTTACACAAGTGAGTCAAGCCATGAGGATATTGCTTTGGGAAGTGCCAGCTCTTGTCACTGCATCATGGCCAGCCCTTGTTACTGGTCTGCAGAACAGGCTTCCTGATATATTTCTGTTACCTACATTATGGAAGTGCTTGTTAAGTCCCTTTGAAATGGTCAAGACTGGGAGATCCCTGGCCAGTTACCATCCCAGGTAAAACAGACTAGACCTGGGGAGAATTAATTTATTGCAAATTAATTTGTAATTTGGGTAGTGGGAAAGAAAAAGACAAATATTAAACCCAGATTTTTCCTCTCCACCCTTTCCCAAGGTCATCCTCACTCCAGACTCCTCTACTGCCCTGCTATACGATGGAGTGGATGATGGGAAGTGGATGACTGCCATCAGGAAACACTGATTAGAGGATCACAGGTTCAGAGGATGTTAGGGATTGGAAGGGACCCAAAGAGATCATTGAGTCCAACCCCCCCGCCAGAGCAGGACCATACAATCTAGCTCAGGTCACAGAGGATTCCTCTCTGCCACTCCATCCTCCTTACATTCCAGCCTGCAGTTCTGCAAGTCTTTCCTCTTCCATGGATCACCTCCTCCTTCTCTTCTGGCCTTGGCATTCCTACTACTGTTCCTCATGCCTTTGTTTCCACCTGTTTGATGTTTTCTGCCCCTTAAAATACAGTTTTGCAGTGATTCCACCAGCTCGTCTGATGGGCTCAGCTGTGTACCTTGTTAGTTTTGCTGAACCTCAGTATCTAGCTCAGTGCACAAATCCTTAGCTCTCCAGTAAGCGAAATCCTTAGTTGAAGAATTCCCAATCGAATTAGAACCTGTAAATAAACCTAAACTAGTTCTGTATAGAGTTTAGGGGTGGGAGTTTCAGGAAAATAAAGTAATTCTAGTTTTATAATTCCTGACTTGGCCCCATCAATTCCCTGCCTCCACGACAAGCAGCCCTGAGGAAAAGGCCCTAGGTGTCTGAGGTGATGAAAAACTCAACATGAGGCTGCAGTGTGAGTGCAGCCCAGACAGCAACTGTGTGCTGGGCTGCAGTAAGAGCAGTGTGAGCAGCAGGGCAAGGGAGGGGATTCTGCCCCTTTGCTCTGCTCTCCTCAGACCCCACCTGGNAGGAGGAATGGGTTTGAAGTGGCAGAGGGGAGATTGAAACTGGCTGTTAGGAGGAAGTTGTTTGCAGTGAGGCTGGTGAGACACTGGCACAGGTTGCCCAGTGATTGAAAATGACATTTGGTGATTCTGTGCTCCACAACCTCCCTGGAGATGTTCAAGGCCAGGTTGGATGAAGCCTTGAGCGACCTGTTCTAGTGGAAGGTGTCCCTGCCAATGTTGGGGGGTTGGAACTGGATGAGCTTTCAGGTCCCTTCTAACCTAAACCAGTGTATGATTCTATGTCCTGGCAGTCAGTAAGGTGCATTTCTCTGGTCAGTTGATGTACATTTCTTGTAGTATTAAATCATTCTAACTGCTTGAGTGACGCTAGGAATGACTAAGGTAAAGCTTCTGCTATCAAAGCACTGCTGTGTAAGTCCAGTAACTACCTAAAATTTCCTTTGGTAAAAAATGTATCACCTAAGCAGTTTTTCAGACCACATTATCACAGAATCACAGAAACATGGAGGCTGGCAAAGCCCCTCAGGATCACCAAGTCCAACCTAGTGTCCTACTCCACAAGATTCACCTTAAACCACATCCCTAAGCACCACATCCAAACCACTCTTAAGCACACCCAGAGTTGGTGCCTCCACCACCTCCCTGGGCAGCTCATTCCAGACCCTGACCCCTCTCTCCATGAAAAACTTTTTCCTAATGTCCAATCTAACCCTCTCCAGCCTCAGTTTGAGGCCACTCCCCCTTGTTCTGTCTCCAATTCCCTGTGAGAACACCCCGGCAGCAGCCTCTCCACAACGTCCCTTCCAGTAGCTGTACACAGCAATGAGATCTGCTCTCAGCCTCCTCTTTTTCAAACTAAACATTGTTTTGATTTGTCCCTGTACATCCACCATAGTCATCCTGTTTTATCCAAGGCTAACAGCTTTCATGGTATTGACTATTTACCATTTCAATGTTCCAGACCCCTTGATAATATTTGGTAGCATTATTAAAACAAGGAAAGCAAAATTGCTGCTGTTGGGAGCAGAGCAGCAGAGAAAGGCCCGGCTGTTGATCAGCCTGATGCAGAAAGATGCTGACAGTAGAATTTATTTACCATTTCTAATTCTAGGCTGGGCCCCTCCCCCCCAAAAAGTGTTATTTGTTTTTAGCAGTGATTCAAGCTGACATTTGCATTGCACTGCATTGCATTGCATTAAGCAGTGTTAGGATCTGGAGGAGTACTGAGCTGTGTAGGAGATTAGACAAAGAGGAGGCCACGAAGATCATCCGAGGGCTGCAGCAGCTCTG
>VWYK01043708.1:53387-124959 GCA_013399775.1 Semnornis frantzii | reverse complement strand
TAGCTCAAACCAGCACAGAGCCTGTGGGGGCAGCACTCCTGCACCATGCTCTCCCCTTGCCCAGGAGTGCCCCAACATTCAGAAGAAACCTGGTGTACTACTGCATCCAGCTCTGGAGCCTCCAACACAGGAAGGACATGGACCTGATGGAGCAGGTCCAGAAAAGGCCACAAAAATGCTCAGGGGGCTGGATCTACAAGGACAGGCTGAGGGAGCTGGGGGTGTGCAGCCCAGAGAAGGCTCCAGGAAGACCTAATAGTGACCTGTCAGTGCTTGAAGGGGCTGCAGAGAGTCTGTGCCCAAAGGGCTGCAGGGACAGCACCAGGGCAATGGCTGCAAACTAGAGCAGAGCAGCTTGAGATTGGCTGTGAGGAACAAGCTCTACAGCAGGAGGCTGCTGGAACACTGCAACAGGTTGCCCAGGGAGGTGGTTGAGGCCCATCCCTGGAGATGTTGCAGGTGAGGCTGGACAGGGCTGTGGGCAACCCGCTCTAGTGGAGGATGTCCCTGCTGAGTGCAGGGCTTGGACTGGATGAGCTTTGGAGGTCTCTTCCAGCCCCGTGGTCTCTTCCAGCCCACAGAATTGTGATTCTCTAAGCCTTGGGGTTCTCAGCTCTCCTGCCATCACCAACACCCTCCTGCCAGCCAACAGCCCTAGCTAAACTCAGTCAACAAAGCCAAGTTAATTTGCACCATAACTGTGTTTTCTCAAGCTGAAAGGAAGATTCCTGCTGCCAATATGCAGCGGAGTCCCCAGGGCCTGGCGCTGCCGCGAAGGAGCGAAGCCATTGCTGCGCTAACGAGTGCCTCAGCTAATGAAAACAGTATTTAAAATAATCACAATATTTCTTTATTTGCATGTAAAGATGACATAATAAAAGATAATTAGCAGCATGTGAAGCAGTTCTACTACTTCATTTTCTCAGTTTAGTTAATTAATTATCTTCGTAAAATGCATCATTATGGCTAATTTTAGAAGATCTAGCAGCTGCAAGGTCAGAGTGGGAACAATTTCAGTTCGTAATTGGTAGAAGCATAAAGTGAGCCAGATAATCTTTTATTAGATAATAATAGTAATGAATCAGATGGGCACATGGATGAAGCACTTTGAGAGGCTGAAATGCACTGAATCATTTAATAACAGCATCAGAAGTGCTTCCATCGTGGGCTCTTGGGTGAGCATGAGGGCACCCAGCCCCTGGCCTGGCCTGACAGCACTTACGGCTCAGCACCAGCCCTCCTGGAGCTGTGGGGGCTGCAACACCATGAATGGGCTCCCTTGGACCCCAGTCTCCACACCCAGCGCCCCAGGGCTGAGCAGGAGGGTGCCAGGGACAGGCACAGTGGTCCACTCCCTATCAAGCTAGCTGTGGGAGGCTGTGCTGGGCCCCGGTGCTGACAGCAGAGCACCCCTGGGGTGGAGATGTGCAGAGGGTGGGAATGCTGCTGGTGGTGCCGGATCTGGGCACAGTGGCACAGGTTGCCTGTGCTGGGGAAGTGAAAGCTCAGCAAGGAGCTGGGGCCTGGACAAGATGGGGAGGGAGCACAGGCCCCTGCAGCAGTGCCAGCCCTGGCCCCATACCCCCAGCCTCCTTGGGCTATCCCTGCCTGCTGCTCGCTGGGAGTGAGCAGAAGGCAGCGCAGTGCTGGCAGGCAGCAGAGGGCAAGTCTGAACCTCGAGGGCAACCAGGGAGTCCCCAGCCTGCCATCCTCAGCCATGCCATGCCCAGGTGTTGGGGTGAGGTGTCACCACCAGCAGCATGCCAAGCCTCACTGGCACTCAGCTCAAGGCCAGGACTAAGCTCCCTGGGGTGCTGCTCACTGCTGCAGCAGGCTGCCAGCCTCCTCCGCGTGTCATGGGGCCCTTGTCACAGTGATTACCTAAGCCACGGCTCTGGCATGCCCCAGTGGTCCCCCCTAGCCCTGGGATGCCCTCTCAGTGTGGCCTGCGGACACCAAAGCGCCACTGTCACCACCCAGGGACATCCTGGCAGCACTGATGTAGCTCAGGAACACTCTGTGGCACTGATGTGGTTCAGGCACATGCTGGCAGCAGGAGCATAGCCCAAGGGACTGAATCTGGCCTGGGGACATGCTGTTGGCATCCACCACCAAAGTGAGTGTGCTGGAGGACACCCAGAGCCACGGCTCAGCCCAGCTCCACCTTCCCCCTCTCCCCTCTGCTCCTGCCAGGCACAGGTTCCCTGCCAGCAGCCAAAGCCATTCCCTCAGCTGGAAGCAGTCACTGCACTGCATCTCACCCTGGTGATCCTGTGCAGTGCAGCCTGGCTCCAGCGGGAAAAGGGCAGTGGCTGCCATCATGGGGCTGTCTTGGTCCCTGCTCAGCAGCATTACAGGATTCCAGCTGGCAAAGCAGGTGGTGGAGGCAGCTGAGCAGGGGATGCTTCTTCTGCATCCCCTTGGCAAAGCTGGGCTGCTCTGCTTGGCCAGGCTGGGCAGGACGTGGGCTGCAGCATGGTTGTGGAGTGCCGCTGGTAGTTGTGTGCCCCATGGCACAGCTCCCTTCGATTAGTGGTGATTTAGGAATGAATTCTGATTTCTGGCTGTGGCAGAGGCTGAGACCAACTGCCCCTGGGCTGCCCTGCACTGGCAGCCTCTCCTGCTCCCATCCCTGCCTTTGTTACTTCTGGGTTTACTGAAGGCCCCTGCGTGGTGCCTCCTAAATGCTGTGTGGAGAAAGGCAACAGCAGCTCCAGGGTCTGCTTGTTGCCTGGGCCTCAGAACACCTCTGTGCCTGGGGGCAGCTCTAATGAAGAAAACGAAGACTCAGCTGGCTCCCAGGCAGGCTCCTGTGCCCTGAGGAAACTGGGCAGCAGAGCAGCCCTTTGAGTTGCCTTTGAGTTCCTGGGCTTGCTTGAAGCTGAAGCCTGGTCACTACCAGACCACCACACAGCTTCCTGCTCCCAAAACAGCTCCCATTTCCACAGCCTGTGCTGATGAGGCACTCCCAGAGCTCTCCAGGCTCCCAAAAAGCTCAGCAGCAGCAGGTCTCTCCCCAGAGCTCCAGTCCTGAAGGACCCTGGGCAGGGAGGATGCACTCAGGCCCCTGAGCAGACTCTGTTCCTGCTGGGACTTCCTCCTGGGCACTCTGAGCCATCCCTCAGGGCTGCTGTGAAGGATGGGGCCAAGGTGCCAACCCACTCCTGCTGTTGGTAGATCTGCAGGCAGCTGCCAGCAGGAAGGTTCAGAGGCTGCTGTAACTTAGGGCCAGGTACTGGAGCTGTGGGCACTTTGTGTTTGCTGGCACAGATCAGGGTCAGGAGATGCCTGAGACAGCCCAAGGCAGGCAGTAGCTTTATCAATAAAACTGGGGAATAAAGAGTGGGGCTGGCAGAGGCTTGTGGTGCCAAGAGTTGGTGCAGGTTGAGTCTGGCAAGTCAAGCACAGCAGCAGGCATTTGGGTTGTGCAAGGGCATTTCTTCAGGGCCAAAGAACTTGGCCACTTCCAGCTGAACACCTGATAAGAACCACAGCAAAGATTGCTGAAGAGCAGATGGTGCCTCCACAGCAGCTTCAGGCAGCCAGAAACTGCTCTCTGCAAAACAAAAACTGGGGAAAATCTGCTGCGAGAGAGCAGGAAGAGCCTGGAGTGAGTGAGCAGCTCAGGGCAGGATGGGTGGCAGGGACAGTCTCCAGGAGAGATGCAGCACCCTCCTGCTTCCCTCGTGGGGAAGAGCAAAGCATCACGCCTCCAGAAGCAACCCCAGAGAGTCCTCTCTGATACCAGCCTCACTCTTTGTGGCTGCAGAGAGAAGAAATCTGGGTCTCTGTGCAGGATTCCTGTGCTCCCTCAGAGACCCAAGTAGGACCTCCACTGGAGGCAGTGTTGCAAGCAGGCTGGGCAGGTGGCACCCTTAAGTTACTGGAGGAAGATGGCAGAAGTTTGGGGAGCTTTCTGGAGCTGCCAGTTCAGTGTTTTTGTTCCAGCCCCAAGGTGCCCCACGGATGGCTCAGGAGAGGCCAACAGCCCAAGGGCAGCATCTCACATGAAGAGCCACAGCAAAGGCAGTGCAGCTGCTGAGTAAGCACCAGAGTGTGCCACAGCAGCACAGCACTGAGACACAGACAAGGCCCTGCCAGCCCAGACACTGCACCCTGGCCCAGCCAGTGAAGCCACTGAAGCCTGGAAGCTTGAGGACAGCCAGGGGGTGGCTTGGTTCACCTGGGGGGGTGCACTGACAAACCTGACCTGTGGCCACCTCCTGCCAGCTCCCCAGAGCTCACTGGGTGCATCACCTTCTCAGGACAGGACTGTCCTGCTCTGTTGTCCAAGCTGAGCAGTGCCATTCTGTCTCCTCACTGCACAGGAGCTGCCTGGTGCTGCTCTGGCCACAGCCTTATGGCAGCAGCTCCCCAGGCCCTGCTGGCAGGGGCAGTGCAAGACCTGCACCTGACCTGGAGCACCCTGTGCACCAGAGAATGCTGCAGGAGCCCTGGGGCTGCCCGCAAAAGTTGTTTCCATGTTTTCATTCCCCATGGAAGGTGATTTCCTTCAGGAGATGCTGCTGCTCCACTGCTGTTCTTCATCTGCCTGCCACCAACCTGGCAAACGTCGGCACTGGCTGCTCGCTTCTGCCCAAGCCCTGGGAAACATCACAAACTGACAACTGCCAAGGTACTAGATAAGAATCTTTAAAATTTATTGGGCTAATTGTGTTACATTCAGTATTTGATGTGTTTCTCCTGGACAAAGAATTGGCATAAATACAAACAAGCCTTTGTGTGCCTTCCCTAAACAAAGAGATCAAGTACTAGAGACAAGGGGACAGAGCTGACATCTCCATATTTACATCTACCTTTACAACTCAGTGTCAGCAGTATTTACAGAAGATACAGAAGAACAGAGATCTTCTCTTGGCAACACCCAAAACCCAGACACGCTGACAGCTGAAGCACTCGGACCTGACACTCATCCCCCACTGCTCCTGCTAAAACCCATCTGGAAAAGGCCTTTGTCTGCCTTCCAAGACACCACTGTGTCACATCACTTTTGCCTCAGAGCCTCGAGGTCAGCCCTCTTATCCCTCTAGGCACACAGAAGCCCCAGGACAACCCTGCCCGCACGTGTGGAGAACCCAACGTGTGCCACCAGCCCATCAGCAGGGGCTGCTCTGCCCCACAGCCTCTTGCCCATGGTGCTGTCCGGGACACCTGAATCCCCACAGGCTCTGTCCCTCCTGTTAGATGTGGGGTGGTAGAGCCTTTAACAGCCACTTTTCTTCTAAAGACTTTGTTAGGACTTTGCAGTGCCTGGGATCTCCAAGTTGTGTTTAAGGCAGTGACAATGCCCCTGCCCTGCTCTTCCAGGATGCCATCACTTACAGCAGAAACATGAACCCAGCAGAAAAGAGTCTCACTTGAATTCTTAGGCCACATCTACCAGACAGCTTCTGCAGCACTGTCACCTGGAAGGCCAAAAGGCCACACCAAGGTCACACCACAGGGTCAGCACATGTCCCCTCTGGGGCGCAGGAACACAAACTCAAGCCTGAGAAGTCAATACAGCAGCTTGGGATGGGCAGAGAAATTCGGGTCCTGTCTCTTGGCTTCTTGGAGCCACAGCTCGAACAAGTCTCCTGCTTTGCCCCCTTGGGGAAAGCTCAAGGCTGAACCCTGGACTAATGGAACCCACCAGAGTCTGACCTCACCAGGACAAAGATTAATCTCCAAATCCATGTTTGACATTTGATGGTGAAGTTGAAGGCTCAGAGGAAGGAGGAATGCTGCCTGCAGACATCTTGCACCAGCACAGGTCTGCCAGGGGCCCACGAGCACACTCAAACCAGGTGGGATGGCAGCACTGCAGTTACTGGGACTCAGTGCTGAACTGCAGCCCCCTGGGGGGCTCAGCTCTCCCAAGCCAGCAGTGAGGGTCAGGTCTCACCACTGCTGCTAACCTTAACTTGTTTGGGTCAACAAATGAAGCCAAGCTCGTGACAAATGCTGCTCCCTGTGCTGGGACCACCAGCAGCTATGTTCCTCTTTCGGGAGCTCTGAGGGTGCATGACTCTTCCTGCTCAAGCAGGTGCTGCCAGGTGTGAGGTGAGCCTGGACACAGCCCCAGACTGCTCT
This sequence comes from Semnornis frantzii, assembly GCA_013399775.1. Taxonomy (NCBI): domain Eukaryota; kingdom Metazoa; phylum Chordata; class Aves; order Piciformes; family Ramphastidae; genus Semnornis; species Semnornis frantzii. The sequence goes on along the minus strand of VWYK01043708.1, from coordinate 118,866 downwards.
TCATCTGAGCACTGTGTCCAGGCACCACCTGGCTGGGCCATGCAGGGACTCTGGGGCTGCCCCAGACTCATCCTGACATTAGCCACTGCAGCCCACAGCCTGCCAGGAGCCTTTGCAGCCAGTGCCTGTGCCCATCACACACCTGGCCATGGCAGGGGGGTCCTGTCCTCAGGTCACTGAGGATGTGCACTCTGCTACACATGTGTTGGTCATGCCTCTTACACTAGTGGATTAAAGTGTGCTTGGCATTAATTAGATCCAATAGGTACATACACAAGGTGGATAAATTTAGTATCTCTGCTTTCAGTTGATGCTGGTAAGAGGCTGAGAGGACTGCAGCTCTCCAGGCTTCCCATCACAACTCTGTGCTGCCTTGCAGCTGCTCCTGCTACCTGCAGCCATGGGCAGCCACCCTGCTGGCTCCTACAGTGCTTCTCAATCCTGGAGGGTCCATCTTTGCACCGTGGGACTGGTCTGGGTGGGAATCCAGAGCTCCTGAGCTGAGAAGCTGCCTGCTTGTCCCCTGCAACACACTCATGGCCTGCTCCCTGTGGCTGACACCTTAGAAGTCCTTTCACATCTATTTTCAGAGGCCAGTGTTTCCATTAACTCTTTGTGAAAAGCCAGCTCCAAAGGCAGCAGGAGACAGTGCCAAGGGTAGCTGCAGGGAAACAATTCAGACTGTTTCAGGTCAGAACTGTTGCAAACAGTAACCCTGAAATGCCACAACCCCATGACTGAGAGCTGTTACTGCAGGACATGGTAAAAGGCTAACAAACACTTTTGGAACAAGGTGAGATGCTCCCAGATCCCTGCACACACTCAGACCTGGGCACTGCCTGCTCACTGGAAGGAAAATGATCCCGGGGGCTGCTGCCAGCCACCACCCAGCAGCATCAGGTTTGCTACTGCAGCAGAGGTTGGGGTTGCACCAAGAGCCCAGCCCAGTTTCCCTCTGCCCAGCATTACACCTGCAGCTCTAAACATCTCCTGCCAGCCTCAACACACAAAATTCAGAGTCTGGAAATGAAAGCAGAGCCAGCCAAGAGGGCACTGCCACTGCCCAGTACAGCAGTTCCCAGACTGTTGCAAGCTGTGGCTCCAAAGGTGCCCTGCGGGAAGGGCAAGGGAAGGGGCAAAGCCCTCTCTTCTCGAGCTGTTTTAGTCTGTTGAACAGCATCTGCTGACAAGTGCTGCAGAAGCTGCTTATGCTATAAATACAGGCAGAAGGCAGGCCCAGAGCCATTTCAGTGCAGTGGAAGGCAAGCAGGAGATGTTCACACGTGGTGTGGAAACAGTGAGCCAGTGATGCAGACACTTCCATGTGAATGAAGTAGCTGCATTAAAAAAAAAAAAAAAAATTAAAAATCAATTTGTGACATTTTGTCTCAGGCCTGAAAGTCCTCACCTTGTTTTTATCTAACCAAGAGCTCTACCCAGTAACAGCCTCTGTTGCACACTCAGGTCATTTCAGGTGCTGCTTGCTGCCAGCCTGACAGATACCTCCTCTGTAAAGACTCAGCCTTGGAGGGAACTGCAAGGTACAGCACCTTGGCTATTAATTTCCTGACCTGATGTTTCCAAGCAATCTTACTCCTCTTGCTTTTGGGACACAAGTTGGTTATGAAGAGTGAGTGATCTTCTGTGGAGCTCTGGAGGGGGTTGAAAGTGTCTCTTCAGCTCTTGCAGGGACAGTTAACACTGAAACAGACTCTCCTCAAAGGAGAGATCCTGCTCCCTTTTCCTGTACCAGGTGGTGTAGAGAGATGTCCAAAGGCAGGTTTGTTTGGAGTCTGTTTTCTATCCTCACATGCAGTGATGACTTTGATTGTCCTGCTCTCCTAGAATGAGACACTTAACAGGTCCTAATTAGTCTGAAGTAGAAGACTAGGTGCAGAGATTATGTTGCTAGCATCTGGGAAGACCGGAATTAAGGAATCTTCTGTGGGTAGGTGACTGAAGTCAACATCCCAGCTGCACGCTTTAGGCTCTCCTCTCGTTCCTCCCACAGCCACCTGCCGACTGCTGCTCCGCCGCCGCTTCCTGAATTCCAGAGGGCTGAGGAAATTGGCTGCTGCTGTTTGCCTGCTTTCATTGTCGTGGCCGCCATTGTCGGCCCGAATTGTGCGGGGGTCTGCGGACTAGGGGCTGCAGCTGTGTAGTCCCAGCTCCTGGAAGAGCGCAGTGTAGAACTCGGGCTCCAGCTGCCTGTTGCGGTACTTGTGGACGATGTCGGCGATCTTCTGTTTCCGCCGCACGTGGGGGGGGTTGTAGGAGTCGCTCTCCAGCCGCTTCCTGCGGCAGATGTTGATCACGGTCTGCCGCACCAGGAACCCTGAGGAGGGAAGGGCCGAGTCAAGAGCGGACAGGACGCAGCCTGAGCCCCTTTGCTGGGTGCGCAGCTAGAAGCAGCTCAGGGAATGCCAGGGGAGTGCTCAGCACCACCAAGAACTCGGCTCCCTGAGGAGCAGCAGCCAGAGAGGTAGTCCCCAGGCCTGCGATGCCACTGCTGGGAACGAGTAAGAAAGGGGCTAAGTCAGCAGGAGCCTCAACTGGCTGGAGGAAGGGGAGAGAGATTCTCTGTTTCGCCAGAGCCAAGCAACTGCCCACGGCAACAGGGCGAGGACCGTGACAGGAAAGAAGCCAGGGCAGGCAGCAGCAGCGCTGCAGAGCTGGGGCCTGGGTGACAGCATACCAGGGCCGTGCCTGGCTGTGTGCAAGGATGCACATTGTTCATTTTGCCCTGCCTCATGAGCTGTGCTCACTGGGAGAGACCTCCAGTCACTGGGGCTACAGTGGCACAGAGACCAAGCCAGACACAAGCCACACGCAAGCTGAGGCAGGCAGCACACACAGCCCTCTGCGAGCACACCTGGCAGCAGGTGAAGACCCTCAGCTGCTGTGGCATCTGAGCACTGCCCACTGTCCAAAGCAGAAGACACAGGGCAAAAATCCAGCAGTGCCTTCTGGCAGTCAGCCAGCACCAGCCCCTTGGCTCACAGTGGCATCAGGGGCACATTTTTGACCTCTCTTATCCAAACGGCAGGCATTTGCCTTTCCCTTCCACCACTTCCAGTGCCAGCCCTGCACTCCTCTTCCCCACACTGGCAGGGCAGCCCGGCTGGGCCACCAGCCAAGCACTGATCACCCTCTGCTGCTGCTGCCAAAGCTATGTTTATCTTCTGCCCGTGACTGCCGTTACGAGCAGCAGGTAACGCCGAGATGCACTCCCGAGCGCCCCCGGCTTACCCAGCGCTCTCCTGCTGACGATCATCCCATCCACCAGGGGGATAACCATGTTGAACTTCCCGGTTGCTCCCTGCAGCTTTACCCTGAACAAGCCAGTGTTTAAGGGATGGATGAAGATCACAGGAACTTCCTTCTCAGGAGTGGTAGATCTTAAGGGAAAAGCCACAACCGTTCAGTCAGTTTCACAGCACTGTTTCAATCACTTCATAGCTGACAAATGAGCCCTTGAAGTGCTGGAAGGATGTCCTTTGAGTGAACCAGCTGCACTCCTCAGCACCTCCTTTGGAGTCCAGAGGGTTCCATCAGCTGTACTGCTTCTATGAACTTCTGCCACCACAGAGCTGAAGAGTCCTGCAGACAGGGCGTGAAGCCTCACAACACAAATGCAGTGTTTTAAATGCCTCAAGAGGGAGGCTAATCACAGACCAAAGATAGAAACTACCATTTTCTGTTCCTTAATTTCTCTTTGAAGTGCAGTGATAGGAAAAGCTCTTTCCTGTTTCTAATAAAACAAACCCACTGAAGAAACTCATCTGCCTTTGACTGACTGCCTAGAGTTTGCAGGGTGCTGCCTGTGAAAGCTGAAGAACGCAAACAGCTTGAGTCATGGCTTCTGAAGTGCAGCCTAAGCTGCTGTCCTCAAGAAAGCAGAAGAGCAGCTCTCCAGAGCAACCTTACCTTAGGGAAGCATTACTGTTGGCTGTGTTTTCCACACCAGTGCTGGTCTCAGACACCAGATCAGGGAGAGGGAAGTTTTCTGCAAGGAGAGGTTGTTGTTTGTTTTGGTTTTGTGCCCAAAAGATTATTTATCATTGCTCAAACCCACACAGCCCTGGAGCACTGACACCAGTGGGGACAAGGCTTGTTTTTAAGCTTAGCATTCACAGGGTGTGCAGACACACCTCAGCCCTCTGTGCTCAACACATCAGGTAATGCATGGCCCAGATCATCAATTCTCTCAGACCCAAAGGTCAAAACCTCTACAGGAGCAGCACAGGCAGGCAGGAGGTGAAGTACTTCAATCACAGAAAGAGCTTTCAGATTATTAGTCAACAGCATCTTCACCTACCCACAAGCATCAGCCCCAAGAAGAGTGCTGGTAATTCCAAACCATACCACATCCACTGTGCCCTCAAGCCCTGCTTCAAAAAACAGTCCTCAAATTCAACATTTGCAGATCCTCACCATAACCTACAACTCTGGTAACAAGCAACTGGAAAAGTAAGCTGCAGGAGGAGGAAGTAGAAACTTGGATCCCTGGAAGGGGATGTGACACTGCCCATGACCTTGTTTAGGAGCAGAACTGAGTGAGATGTTGAGAGTCATTCATCAAAGTGTGTTTTAGAAAGCAGGACAGTGCCAGAGCCTCCCCCAGCAGGAGGGATGCAGGGCCCCTCTGCCTGTGACACTGAGTACACAAAAGCTGGAGCTAGCAGAGGGAGAGTATGGAGGGCCCTGGGAGGACTTTTGAATGCAGTGAGAGGGAGGGCAGACAGCTGGCACAAGGGCAACAGCCTAGACTACAAAGTGCAGCTTTGCCACTGCCAGGCTCAAAGAGGTATCAGAATCACAGGTAGAGGCAGGAGGCAAAGCCTCTGGGCCAGGAGCCCTTCTCGAAAGCCCTCCCATGCCTGCTCCCATCCAACTGCCGCCGGTACTGAGGTTCACAAACTCATGTCCTCAGCTTCAGACCCAGAGCTCTGGGAGACTCCTACAGCTGCTGAGAGAAGTAGCCAAGCAGAAACATGCATGTGTAGCACAGTTGCTGCTTCTGCAGAGTTGGCTTATGGCTGCCACCCAAGAAAGAAGTAGGTCAGGGACACCAGGGTGGAAGCTGCAGCAGCTGAGGGACTCCTGGAGCTAAGGGAACACTCTCTGGGCAATGTCTGCATAAGAAAGTGGTGCTGCAGAACCTGATGTCCACCTCTTGGCCCTAGTGAAGCTCTGAAGGATGTGCTGTGGACAAGGTGGCCATCTTCAGAGTTTACACCTACAGGAAGCTTCATCTTGATCATTCCTTGGCTGCTTTCTTCTGAGAGGAGCTAACGGTTGAATTAAGGTCCACTTTTACTACCTGAATGGGAACCAGGATTAGGAACCAAAACCAGAGTTCAGTATCTGCTACTGGCCAGTGTCACAGCCTCTGCTGGGCTAGGCCAGTCCAGAGGGGTTCTCACACAGCAGTGAGCACTGCTTGAGTAGCTTAATCTTAAAGGAAATTATCTTAAAAGGTCTTTTCTAACCAGTATGATTCCATAACAAAGCCAGGCCATGTCTTAGAACCAGCACACAAGAAGCTCTTGGGGACAAAGAGTGGACCAGATGGACTGGTCAGACAGTACCCAGGGTCAGGGAGGAGCTAAGAAACAATAGGTTGTATGAGGAGCAGGACAAAGGTGCAGAACAAAGGTGCAGAAAGGAAGCTGGGCTGCATAGCATGAAAAGGGCACCAGGAGCCCTCCCCAGGAGGGCAGTGTTTCAGAGATACATTCACCTGGGTGCAGGACAGAAGTCAGAGAGCTTTGGCCAGTGGGACAGTCTAGTTGGGAAGCCTGTGTCTGCTGGGGTGCCTCAGGGGTCAGTACTGGGACCAGGACTGTTCAACCTATTCATCAATAAGCTGGTTGAGGGCACAGAGGGCACTGCCAGCAGGTTTGCAGATGACACCAAACTGGGAGCAGTGGTGACAGCCCTCAGGCTGTGTTGCCATCCAGTGTGACCTGCACACGCTGAGAGCTGGGCAGGGAGAGATCCAATGAAATCCAGCAAGGACAAGGGTAGAGTCCTGCACTTGGGGAAGAACAACCTCATGGACCAGGGCAGGCTGGGGGCTGAGATGCTGGAAAGCAGTGAAGGGGAAAAAGGACCAGGAGGTGCTAGTGGGCAGAAGGGCACCCATGAGCCAGCAATGAGCCTTTATGGCCAAGAAGGCCAAGGGCATCCTGGGGTGCATGAGAATGGCTGTGGTGAGTAGGTCAGAGAGGTTCTCTTGCCCCTCTGCTCTGCCCTGCTGAGGCCACAGCTGGAATACTGTGTCCACTTCTGGGCAACTCAGCTCAAGGAGGAGCTCACGGAACTGCCTGAGAGAGTCCAGCACTGAGCCTCAAAGCTGCTGCAGGCAGTGAGCATCTCCTGTGAGGCCAGGCTGAGGCAGCTGGGGCTGGGAGCAGAGGAGCTCCTTCAGTGGCTGCCTTCAGTGCTGTGATGAAGATGTGCAGGGCAGAGCCAGGCTCTGCTCAGGGATGGCCACGGGCAGCACAAGGGGCACTAGGGGCAAGCTGGAGCAGAGGAGGTGCCAGGGAACAGGAAGGGAAACTTTGTCACTGTGAGGGTGCTGGAGCTTGGAGCAGGCTGCCCAGAGAGGCTGTGGAGTCGTGGAGTCTCCTCTGGAGAGTTCCAAACTCCCCTGGACTTGTTGCTGTGTGACCTGCTCTCGGTCATCCTGCTCTGCATGGGGGTTGGACTCAATGATTTTCCAAGTTCCCTTCCAACCCCTAACATCCTGTGAGATTCTGTGACCAAGCCCAGAAGGATGATGGATCCTTCAGCACAGAAGCAGGTGACAGAGGTAATAATTTTTGAAGGAAGAACAACAGATCCACTCTGAGACAGCAGCTGGGGGAACTCAAAACCAAGGGTCCACACTTGCCTGCTCTGTTAAGGTTAAGAAGGTGCATAGCAGCATTTCAGCTCAAATCATCTCTCAAAGTCCATGGCACTGCTCTCTGTACACCCCCTGGCCCACCACTCACATATTAAAGAGCAGTTTCAGAACCTTGGAAATGCTGCTTGCAGATATTAATAAGGCTTTAGCATTTTACAGAGAATGGAGCAGTTTCCCCCTCTGGCTCCTGCCTGCTGTTACTGCAGAGAAGAGTGAAGCCTTCACTCACCTATGTCGTCATAGCGCTCCACCCAGACCACGTAGACTTTGGTTTCAGGTCCCATTGGTGGGATGGTGCGGCCCTGAGGCACCCTCTTGGATCTGGAAGTAGGACTGAGCTGTTTGAACACAAGGGAAAAGCAGCAGCTGCAAACACCATGAGGCCAGTAAGGAATCCAAGCAGCAGGTCCACGGCCACTGCTAAGCCTTTCTGACCTCGGGTGAGTACTGAGGTGTGGGGGAACTGCCTGCTGAGGAGCAGCCATCTGGGGCTGCACAAGATTTACATTCAGCATAAATCAAGGTAGTCAATCTTCAAAAAGAGGCTCAAATTCTTCTTACTGCTCTCAAGACATGATAAAGCAGGAAGCACCCAGTGAGTTCCCTAGAGGGAAGCAGCCCCATATGGTGCTCTGCTCTGCTGCCCTGCAACAGCAACTTCACACCTGACACTTCAGACTCAGCTGACACCATTTTAACCTGGGGAGCTATGAGAAGTGTTCATATCAGTCACCCTCAACTTCCAGGCACAGATTGGAGTCTGAACTCCCCTAGGTACTGTATATTTTTTTTTCCTGCATGCAAGACAGCAGCATGCAGCGTACAACCACTTGGCACATTCCTGTTTGATATTTAACTGATCCCCTGCTGCAGGTGCAGATCTGCTAGGACCAAAGCAGATGGTCAAGATGAGTGGCTGGGAACCCAAATCATACACTGCAAACCCATCCTGCAGCACTGCCAGGGTGCTGCTGGAAAAGAAAAGCAGGAGAGAGAAAAAAAAAGGGAGTAGAAGGCAAAGGAAAAAAAAAGTAATTCTTGCCTGCAGGTTGTGTCTTACCCGCTGGGAAGGGTTCAGATTGTCTGTGTGATTGGGGAAGAGTTCCAGTGTCAGGGACTGCTGCTTGGTTATTCCTGGCAGCAGATCCATGTTGGAGTCACTCTCCTGGTCAGAGGCAGTGCTGTCCAGGGAATCAGCTGGAAGGCAGAAGGAGGGAGATGAATTTCTCTTGTTCTGCCAAAACCCTGAAGCTGTTACCATGTGCAAGGGTTGGAAACTAAATCAAGCTGTAAGGTTTTGAAACTAAACATAAATAGATTTAGGGTCAAGCCAGCACAAGACTCAAAGCAGGAAGAGCATTCAGCAGCAGACAGCTGCCAATCACTCCAGAAACAGGCTGCACTGAAAGCACTCACTATGGATTTACAAATGTCCAGGCCATTCCCTAGGGAATAGTCTCCTTCCTATGGCTAGCATTTCCTCACAGCCCTTTTCCTGCAGAGAACATTTACACACTGGCTTGAGTGTGCAAAAGCTGTCATGGCAGCTGTTGCTCACCTACACAGCAGCTATGCTCCTGCTCCTCCCTGTGTGCATCTCCAGGACAGGAGAGACAAAAAGACGAAGAAGCACCAGTCCATGGTCACAGAATGGTTTGGAAGGGACCTGAAAGCTCAGCCAGTGCCAACCCCCTGCCTTGGGCAGGGACACCTCCCACCAGCACTGCTTACTCAAGGCCTCATCCAGCCTGGCCTTGAACACTTCCAGGGAGGGAACATCCACAGCCTCCCTGGGCAACCTGTGCCAGTCTCTCCCCACTCTCCCTCTCAACAATTTTTTCCTCATCTCCATGATCAAACTCCCCTCTGACAGTTCAAAGCCCTTGTCCTTCATCCTGGCACTCGCCAGCCTCAGCTCCCTCAGCCTGTCCCCACAGGCTCTGTGGGGATGCAGCCCTCTGATTATCTTTGTAGTCTCCTCTGGGCCCTATCAGTTTCAGGCCCTTCTTGTGCTGGGGGCACCAGAACTGGAGGCAGTGCTGCAGGTGGGGTCTCAGCAGAGCACAGTGGCAGAATCCCCTCCCTGCTGCTCATGCTCTGCTGATGCAGCCCAGCACACAGCTGCCTTTTGGGCTGCAAGCAGCAGATGTTGGTGATCCATCTGCCCACCCTAACACATCCTGGCTAACAGCAATGCTGCTGGGCAGCTCTGGATGAGTTCTGGGCTGACTGAGAAAAAGGGGCATAGAACAGGTACAGGGTCTAAGGACACAGCAGTTTAAGCACCAGCAGGTTTCTGCCACAGGCCTTGCCAGACAAGCTGGTTGTTAGAACCATGGAATGGCTCCACTTGGAAGGAACCTCAGAGCTCATCTGCTCCAACCTCCCCTTCATAGGCAGGGACACCTCTCAACTAGACTCACCCGCTCGAGGCCTCATCCAACCTCTCCTTGAACACCCCCAGGTAGGAGGCATCTACAGCCTCTCTCGCAGCTTATTCCAGAGTCTCACCACCCCTGTACTGAAGAACTTCTCCCTCAACTCCAGTCTAACCCTGCTCTGTCTCAGCTTCAAATCATTCCCCCTTGGCCTGTCTCTAGAGAGCCTCAAGAGAAGTCTCTCTGCAGCCTTCCTGCAGGATCTCTTCAGGTACTGGCAGGCATCTCTAAGGTCCCCTCAGAGCCTTCTCCACTCTGATTTAGGTTCTGCTTCTGAACAAACCTCTACCAAAGCCTGCCACTGTGGGCTGGTAAGCAGCACAGGGATCTTACTGAGGGACTCTGCTGGTGAGGGCACCACAAAGGCTATTTCCGTCAGGGCGTCAGCATAGTAGAGAACCTTCTTCTGCCCGTTGAAGATGCTTGCCCCCACATCCCCTGGCACCACCAGGTCATCTGAAAGGGATACAACAGGCAAGGTTAGTCCAAAGGAAGCTCTGTTGCTTTATGCACTGCTTCAGCAGACCACCTTCAAACACCAGGTGCAGCCAAGGAGCAGAAATCTCACAGAGCTCAGTGCAGGTTCCACAGCCCAGCCTCTGGCTACCCACTGTGAGAGGAGCTTCACCCTGTGAAGAGGCTGGGGCAGGAGTGCCGCTGAACACACTCCCACTGCACTGCACACCCTGTTGCCCTTGGGCTGAAGAACCTGGCAAGCACATCTGCCACAGGAATGACTCCAGCAGAGTCCTAACCCTTCCTCTAGCAGACATCACCCAGTTAACCACTCAACTGCCAAAGGCTTCCAACACTTTTCAGTCTGATGCTGTCGTGGGGTTCAAGCTTGCTTCTGCTCTGCCAAGGAGAGTTAGACAAAGGCCCTCCTAAATCCTGGCTGGCCAGGACATCAGCCCTTCACCAGCCCTTTGGAGGAGCCAGGCTGCAATTACAGCTCCCCCTCTGGCCCCTTCCTTCCCCGTGCTGCCTCCAGAAAGACTGACAAGGACTTCGAGCTAAATTATTACTCTGCTCCAGTTTACAGAAGGGTTCCTGGAGCAGCTGCCTCAAAGCCAGTGGAACAGTGACATTCAGCAGACAGAGGGCCCTCAAGGAGGGCATCACCGTTGCAGAGGTGCTCCTGCACCTCCAGCCCATAGCTCTCAGGAAGCAGCAAACCAACCCAGCTGCTTAACAACTCTGCTTTGGGACTTGTGCAGGGCAATAAAACCAGAGCATAGCCCTCTGAACTGATTTCAGTCACATCTCAGTGGAAGCTGTTCTAGAATCATAATCATTTAGGTGGAAAAAGACCTCTGAGATCACCAAATCCAACCATAAACCCAGCACTGCCAGGGCACCACTAAACCATGGCCCTCAGCACCACATCTACTCAGCTTTTAAATCCCTCCAGGGATGGGGACTCCATCACTGCCCAGGGCAGCCCCCACATGCCTATGGAGTTCCTCCAGAAGGAGCTGCTCCACCAGCTCTCCAGGGACATAGGCCAGGCTGACTGCCTGCAGCTTCCCAAGTCCTCCTCCTTGCCCTTTCTGAAGAGTGCAGTGACTCTGGCTTTGCTCCAGCTCCCAGGCACCTCTCCTGTTCTCCAGGACCTCTCCAAAATGATGGAGAGTGCCTTAGCAAGAGCCTCAGCAGCCCTCTCACCACTCATGGGCACAGCCCAGCAGGGCCCATGCAGCTGTGGCTGTCCAGCTTGTGCAGAGGATCTTCAGCCCAGGCCTCCTCGACTCGGGCAGAGCCTGCCTTCCTTCCTCCAGACTTTCTCTCCTCCCTCCAGGGCCTGGGCTTCCTCAGGGCTGTGCCTTAGCAGTGGAGCCTGAAGCAAAGAAGCCATTCACTGACTCCATCTTCTGTCTCCTCTGTCACCAGCACACCTCACTCAGCACCAGGCCCACATTTGGCCTGCTGTTCCTCTCCTGCTGATGTCCTGGAAGAAGCCCTCCTGCGTATTTCTTACACCCTCTGCCAGATTTAATTCCAGGATGGCTTCAGCTCTCCTCCTTGCATCCCCACATACTCTGGCACTGTTCCAACTGCCCAGTTCCTTCTTTCACCTACTGGCAACTTCCTCCTCCTGTTTCAGTTTTTCCAGAAGCTCCTGGCTCATCCATGCAGCTCTCTTGCCTCCCTTGATGGAGTTCTACCAGCCCTGAGCCTGGAGGAGGCAGTGCTGGATAGTAACCAGCTCTCTTTGCCCCCTGCCTTCTAGAACCCTAATCCATGGGGTTCCTCCAAGCAGGTCTCTGAAGAGGTCAAAGTTGCCTCTCCTGAACTCCAGGGCTGCAATCCTACTTGCTACCCTGCTACTTCCTCACATGATCCTGAGCTCCAGCATCTCGTGGTCACTGTAGCCAAGGCTGCCTCCAACCTCCTCCTCCCCAGCCAGACCTCCTTTCTTTGTTAGCACAAGGCTCAGCAGCTCACCTCTCCTTGCTGGGTCCTGCAGTTTCCAGCAGTGCCCTGCAGGAACCTCCTGCACTGCCTGTGCCTCACTGTGCTGGCTCTGCAGCAAACACCAGGGTGGCTCAAGTCCCCCAAGAGAACCAGGGCATGTGACTGTGAGGCGGCTTTCAGCTGCTTGTAGAAGGCCTCACTGATTCCTCTTCCTGCTCAAGTGGCCTCCAGCAAGCACTCACTGCAACGTTCCCCACATCAGCCTGTCCCTCAGCTCTTGCCTGAGCACTTCCAGCTCATTCTTCTTCCCTCCCCGGCCAGAGCTCAACTCATTTCAGCTGTTCTCTCACACAAAGAGCAAGCCCACCCCTTTCTGCCCACAGCAGAAGGCTGAAGCTTTGAAGTTCAACAAGATGAGGCCTGGCCCTTGGAGTAGTGACCATGAACCACACTGAAAACAAGGCAGACACTGTCAGAATCTCAGGGAATTTGGTTAAGTTGTTCAAGGCAGAAACAAACCCAACCTCCAGCTCACCAGCCTGGCATAGAAATTTGCTGCCCTGAGGCTCATTTTGGCTGACAGACAAGGGAGAGGATGGGTAGGACAAGCCCAGAAGGACTTGTTCTAGTGGGAAAAAGCAGAGTAAATGAAGCTGGACAGTAGGGCTGTGTGTGGGCTCCAACCATACTGACCTACAAACAACAGCTTGCTCTCATTCCTGCCCTACAAGCATGGCTACAAGGCCAACTCACCCTCAACACCTCCCTGCAGCCTACTCACAGAACACTCCAAATCCCAGCACTTCTCCTGTGGACAACACACAGCAGCTTCCCCTGCACATCTTTAGTCTGCTCAAAGTCAGAACACCGAGCAACTTCTGCTGCTTCCTCCCAACAGCACACACACCAGTTCTGCTCACTCAGAGCTTCCTCTGACACACATTCCTAGGCACTGATCGGAGTAAATCAACCTGCAAGTTCTCAGACAGGGATTGAGGGGCAAGAACTTTTACGTTCAGTCTCCTAAAGGAGCTCAAACATTTTAATGTTACACCCTTGACTGTGCCTTACCTTGTTCAGGTGCCTCTTCATCACTGCAGCTATTGATTGACCAGCTTGTGGAGACATGCCCAGTCCACCCAGGGTGCTTCCCCACATCAACGGACCAGCCCAGAGACAGCAAGAACTCCAGGAAGTGTGGCTGGACGATTCTGGAAGACTCCATGTTCTTCAGGATCTGAAACAACCAGTGGCATCAGGGAAGGTGCAAGGGGCTCCAGGAGGCAGTTCTCTTCCTTCCTACTTCTCCAACTAAATTGTGTCACCAACATGGCTTTGCCCAAATGTTGCTGCCTGGAAAGCCTGGGAACAGACTCTCTACATGGACACTACTGCCTGATGCCCAGCATCCTCCCACTCTGCTTGGCAATGTCCTAATCAACCAAGTTGTCTTTCTGTCATCATTGCCCAAGCCTGTAAAATCCTTCAGACAGCGGCTACAGGTGATCACAGAATGTCAGGGGTTGGAATGGACCTTGAAAGACCACCGAGTCCAACCTACCTGCCACAGTAGCACCACTCAGGAACACATCCAGATGGGTTTGGAAGTCTCCAGAGAAGGAGACTCCACAACCTCTCTGGGCACCCTCTCAGCACAGGCACTGAGCTGAAGTGACAAGAGAACAGGAGAAGGCAGCCAGCCCCACTCAAAGCAGGAGCTGTGTCCTAACTTGGCTTTTGTGTCCTCCTCACCTAACACTGACACTGGGACAGGACTGAAGTCAGTCACAGCTCTTTCCAAAAGGGGAGCTGAAGCAGCATCTCACTGAGCTCAGCCCCACATAGACAAGTATGCTACTGGGGGCCCCCAACACAAGAAGGACATGGACCTGCTGGGGAGGGTCCAGAAGAGGCCACAAGATGCTCAGAAGGCTGGCGAACCTCTGCTATAAGGGCAAGCTGGGAGAGTTGGAGCTGTTCAGCCTGGAAAAGAGAAGGCTCCAGGGAGACCTCAGATCTGCACTTCAGTATCTGAAGGGAACTGTTCAGAAGGGGCTGTGGGAATAGGTTGAGGGCAAAGGTTTGGAACTGGAGCAGGCCAGAGTTAAGCTGGGCATCAGGAGGAAGCTCTGCACAGTGAGGGTGGGGAGAAATTGGCACAGGCTGCCCAGGGAGGTGGTGGGAGGCCTCATCCCTGAAGACATTCAAGGTCAGACTGGATATGGCCCTGGGCAGCCTGCTGTTGTAATTGGAGGTGTCCCTGCCCCCTGCAAGGGGGTTGGACAAGATGGCCTTGGAGGGTTCCTCCCAAGCCAATGCAATAATCTTGACTTCCACTGCAACACCTCAGCAGGCTGCTCAGCACCAGGCAGCAGAGCACTCTGTGCTGTGTCCCCACAGCTTCCCTGCGCCAGCAAGTTCTGCAGCACGAAGCAACCTGCTCTGGCTGAATCTGTACTAGTTTGAGGGGTTCCAGGTTCCCCTAAGAAAGCTACAGGGAGCAAGGTTCATGGCAGGGGCTGGGTCTGGGTGTCACAGGATGCTGTAATGCTGTTATTCCATTCTGGTGGCACTGCTCAAAGGCCACTGCCTGGCTGCTGCTGCTCTCCTTCCCTGCCTGCCTCTTCTCCACTCCTCTCTCGGGGCAGAGCAGGTCCCTTCCTCTCTCATGGTCTGAGGGGCAGATGGCTTCTGGGTGGCAGAGAATTTTGAGCTCTGTGATGTGGCCTGCTGAGGCCTTGTAGCCTAGGATCGGGGCAGAGCAGTTCTGGCCTACTCTCGGCTTGCGCAGGGTGGAAGACTCTAAATGGTTCTAGTCTGATAGACCTGGCTCAGCTTGTGGGAGAGTTTGCTCCCTGCCTGCCTTTTGCAAAGATGCACTAGTAAACGGGATCTGTCTTTGAGCTTCCAAGCAGTCTGCAGCATTTTCATTCTCACTCTCTAACAGCAGTAAGAGTCACCTCTGTTGTCCAGCCCTGGGTTGCTTGTGGCCTCAAACTACAACACCATCGGATGGGGAAAAAGGCATTCTGCCCGCTCAAGACCATCTCAGCTGCAAGGCAAACCTTGCCTGGTGTCTTTTGCAGCTGACTTTGGAGATGGGAAACCTCTGTACTGGCTACTCTGAACTCCAACAGCACCATCATGGCTCTGAGATCCAGACTGCAGAAGGAGAAGGGGCTCTGGTGTGCTGCCAGCTGGACACTCACAAGAACAGGAGGCAGGAAGCTATGCTGCTGCTCCTCGCTGTGAGGATCATGAATGGAGTGAGGAGAAGGTGCTGTAGAAATGACCTTTCCCAGTGAGCCCATGAGCTGTCTTGGTGAGTTTCTAGGTCCAAGTCTAAAGAAGTCATAATTCAGTTTTTTTGCACAGTATTTTGCACAAATTCAGTAATTTGCACAAATTAACCTGATGAACACAGGCACATTCCAATGTAAATGGTACAGCCTCAGCAGTCACCCAGCACTGAGACCTGCTGACCTGTTAAGAGAATGAAGAACTTTCTGCAGGTCTTTAACTAAGAATCAAAACAATTTGGCACTGCACACTGCTGGGCAAGCTGCAGCCCTCCCTGCAAGCTGAGCCAGCAAACTGCACACGTTGGGCATGAACCTCTGAACTCTACAAAGGACAGAACAGGTAACACCAACACCCTTCATGTGATACATGTGTGGATTCATGGGATGGGTTGGAAAGGACCTAAAAAAACATCCAGTTCCAACCCTCTGCCATGGGCAGGGACACCTCCCACCAGCACAGCTTGCTCAAGGCCTCATCCAGCCTGACCTTGAACACCTCCAGGCTGGGGCCATCCACGGCCTCCCTGGGCAACCTGTGCCAGGCTCTCCCCAGCCTCACTCAAACATCTCTTCCTCATCTCCACTCTCACTCTCCCCTCTCCCAGCTCAAAGTCATTGTCCCTCATCCTGGCACTCCCAGCCCTTGTCTGAAGTCCCTCCCCAGCTCTCCTGGAGCCCCTTCAGGGACTGGAAGGTTGCTCTGAGGTCTACCTGGAGCCTTCTCTTCTCCAGGCTCAAAAGCCCCAGTTCCCTCAGCCTGTTCCTATGAGGGAGGTTCTACAGCCCTCTGAGCATCTTCATGGCCTCCTCTGGGCCCTTTCAAGCAGTTCTATGCCCTTCTTGTGCTGGGGGTCATCAGAACCGGAAGCAGTGCTGCAGGTGGGGGTCTCAGCAGAGCACAGCAGAGGGGCATAATCCCCTCCCTGCCCTGCTGGTCACACTTCTGCTGATCTAGCCCAGCACACGGCTGCCTTCTGAGCTGCCAGTGACCACTGTTGGATCATGGTGAGCTTTCTACAGATGCACGAGAAAGATGTTACAACCCCCAAGATGGGTCATGTCATCCAGTCTGCAGATTAAAAGAGCAGGCAGTAACTTTCTGTGGCTCACACTACACGACCAAAGCCCACTTCTGGCACTCCACTCCCACCAGCAGCAGTGATGCTCTTCACTTGAGAGGTACCACAAACAAGACAATACAGCCTAGCTGGCACTCCGCACTGTCACTTACCTCTTGGCTTGTCTTCTGGCCTGCCTTCATGTAGAAAATGAAAACAGTATCAAAAGGACGACATGGAAGTAAATCCAAGTAGCCAAGGTCATCGAAAAACCCAGGAAGGGCAGAGTCAAGTGCAATCAGGTGAGGAGGTAGACGACTGTTAGCAGGTTCCTATCCAACAGACAGAGTCCAACAGCTTCAGTAGCACATCTCTCCTGAGCCAGAAGCCCTTTATGGCTTCAGGAATAATCCATTCAAACAAAAAGGCAATTCCTCTGCTCTGCCAGCAGCAAGCCCCCGAGCTCCCACACGATCCTCTGTCAGCGAGCAGCACCACTGCTGTGCCCTGCTCTCCTCACGGGGCACAGGGAGCATTCTGCCACTGACACAGGCCTCACCTTCTGCTTCAGTGCAGAGCTCAGTGCCACAGCAAAAGCAGCAGGCACTGCCCAAATACCCCAGCTATGCACAAGCACAAGGGCAGCTTCCTATCAATGCATGCACCAATTACACCTAAACCTCTGAGCACTTCTAGACATGCTCTTTGCAAAAAGTCCACCACTTCTGGTGACAGTTTTCTGCAAGGAGACGCAACAAAGGAAGAATCCATGAAGAAGAGACAGAATTTCAAACCAGGAATATGAATGATCTCTATAAACTTCGAGATTAAATCTCTGCAACCTCAAGTGTCTACGCATGGCTGAAGCGCTGCAGCACAATCATCTGTGGAGCAGAACTTCTAAGGCAGCCATTGTTGAGAAGCTCCTGAAGTCCCACCCCAGAGCCTAATTCAAGCTGAGGGAATGATCTCAGGCATGCACCGGCAAAGCTGCTATCCCCACTGCAAAACTACAGACACAGGCACCTACTGAGAGCACACCCATCTGCAGACCTGGGTGCTCACAACCGAGGTCTCAAGCCCCGAAGGCTGGAACCCATCACTTGCAGCTTGCAGGAGACCTTCCACTAACACAGCCCAGCCTTTTCTTCCACTGAGCCAGGCCATGCAGGTACAGAGGGCAATGCACAGCACCAAGCAGTAAGAGGTCACCTTCAGAGCCTCCAGGGAGAGGAAGCCGAAGTGGGAGAGGAAGAGGCGAGCTGTCTGGAACTCCTGCGCCGGCGGTGGAGGCCGGCACTCTGTGACCGGGTCAGGGAAGCTCTTCTTCCGCCACTCCTCTTCGCTCTTCTGGTCGATGGAAGTCTCAAAAACAATCTGCTGGGCCATGCCATTCCTCAGCTTCTCGTGTCGCTCTTCCAGCTGAAAAACACTGCGTGAGCTGCCAGCTCCACCCTCACCACAGAGGAGCCTGCACCACTCAGGAAGTTTAGGTCACAGGTGCAGCAGCGGCTGCAACACCACTGCCAGGACCTCTGCTGAAGCACTACACACAAGAGTGTTCCAAAGAAGAGAAATCAAAACTGCTGAGGGGCCTTGAACACAGGTCTGGTGAGGAACAGCCAAGGGAACTGGGATTGTTTAATCTTCAGAAGAGGAGGCTGAGGGCAGACCTCATTATCCTCTACAACTGCCTCAGAGGAGGCTGGAGCCAGCCAGGGTCACTCTCATCTCACAACAGGGCAAGAGGAAATGGGCTCAAGTTGTGTCAGGGGAGGTTCAGGTTGGGTATAAGGATTTCCTCACTGGAAGGGTTCTCAGGCACTGGCACAGGCTGCCCAGGGAGGTGGTGGAGTCCCCATCCCTGCAGGAGTTTCAAAGCTGCCTGGATGTGGTGCTGAGGGCCATGGTTCAGTGGCAGGGGCTTAGTAGCAGCAGTGGGGCTGTGAGCTCTGGGTGAGTGGCTGGACTTGATCTCAAGGTCTCTTCCAATTTCCACAGCGGTTCCAAGACCTTGCAAGGTTACCAAGTGCAGGGCTAAACACCCTGTTTGCATGGGAGAGGTGTTGCAAATTTAAGTATGGGCTACAGCTCTCCCTTTCAAGTGAATAGAAACTGAAACACATTTGGCATTATGAGAATTTAAAATACTTGACACACAAACCCCCTCCTTCTCCATCAAGGTTCCAAAAAGCCCCTCCCACTTCTCCAGAAGCAGCAATAAGATGCAAGTCCCAGCTTCCTAGCAACACTGGAATATTAGGATCTGTAATAAAAGACATTGAGCAGTGCCTCCCAAAACACTCCCAAGGCACTGTCCCCTCCCTGCAGGTCTGCAGCGGTTCCACTAATACACAGTGAATGTTTGACTATTTACAGTCCAGCCTCAGTGTGCCAGTCCTGAACAGGGGGAAATTAAGGACAAAGAAGTCAGAGCCTAAGAGCTGCTCACCTCATCATTGACAATTTCATGCAGATCAGGGATGCTGAGGTCAGCCTTCACAAAGGGGATCTTGTCCACCTCCTCGGGGAAGGGGCGGTGCTTCACGCTGTACCTCAGCCCCACATCGTTCTTGGGGGCTGGCCGAGGCTCTGGGACAAAGGTCTGGCAAGAAGGGGACAGCAGTTACACTCCAGGCATCGTGGCAGTAGGCAGTGCTTTGCTACCAGCTGGGAAACCTTCTCTCCCCGCTCACACCACCAAGACACCAACCCACCCGTGGGGCACAACTGAAGAAGATTCACTAAATGCTTCAAGCCAACAGCCTTGGACCCAAACGGGAGTTGTTCAGTGCCAAAGAGACAGTTCTGCCCTTGGTGCTGGCTGCACTCCTGCAACACAGGAACCCTGCTCACCACCTAACCTCTCAGCAACTGCACATCCCAGTACAAATGGCAAGGAGCATCTTCAGCCCCTTCTAACCATGCTGAGTAAAAGCCACCACTGCGTGAGAAGCTCCATTCCAACCCTGCAGGCTGTGATGATCACTCATCAGACTGAAGTCTGAAGAGAAAAGCAGCAGTGCTGTAGGCCAGGAATGAGAGGCAGCGTCACAACGGTCTGCAAAATGCAGGTTGGCACCATTTTGGCACATTCCTGCCATCATGTTCTGAGCTGCTGGCATGCAATTCAACATGTGAAGTCACCAATGAAAGCAACCAAAGATCTAGGTGCAGGTCTGCAAGTGCAGAAGCAAGACCCTGAATTACACCTCAAGTGCTGCTCTATGAACTGATTTCCTACCAATCGCACACTGAAAGGCCAAAATGTTCAAGTTACAGAATGCCTCCAAATTGAAAGAGTTGCCTTAAACCAGGGAGGGAAATCAGCAGCCACGCCATGACTCCGCTATGGGAGGCAGCTGACCTGGGTTGGCACCACTTGGCTCCAAATGTGTCAGTGCCCAGGCAAAGGCTGCTCTGCAGAGACAAGCTGCATCAACAGGGGACCCTGACAGGCCCGCCCCCAGGGACATCAGCACTGCCTTCATTTCACAGGAGGGCACAGTAAGAGTTGGAAGGTTTGGAGGAGCTCAAAGGTGGGGGATGTAGTACCAGGTGGCTGTGCTCCACTGCACAACTGCAGGAAGAGATTTTCCGCTACAATGAGCTCGAGGTGTTTGTTCCACTTTTCCTCTCCAGCTCCATTCCAGACATCATCTAGATAATTTTTTTTCCACAGCAAGCTTACAGCCACCTTTGAAACACTGGCCTGTGCAGTCTGAATTAAGTTCTCTGCAGCATCTCATTCTGCACCTCTAGATCCTGCTCCCTCCACTGCAATGGCTTTGCCTGACATCCTAAAACCAGCACAGTAGATGCACTGTCCACAGGCCCAGCACCTCAGAAGGTGCCTTCAGGAACAGGACAATGTCCCCTCCCCTTCAACAGGTCTGGAAGGCAAGAGCACTTTCACAGCCTGTGCTTAATGTTAATCCCAAGCCATGCAAGTTGCCAGGGGTGTGTCACATTACTCAAAGCCACAGGCCCCCTGGCTGAGCACTGTGGTTAATCACCAGCTCTGGGGCTGGCTCACTTTAGTGGAATTTCTGCTGAACATCTCGAAGTTAAAGGTTTCTTTATGGGCTTTGACAGAGACCTTTTGATTTGCTTTGGCTCCTCGTGGTAGAAGACAGAGTTGCTGGGCCCAGGCAAGTCTTCCAGACGTCCCACGGATCAAAACCGTGACAGAGGGGAAAGAGTCATCTGCAAAGCACACAGGTTGAGAGGAGACATCATCAGGAGCTGCCAGCAGGTCACTGCACCCACTGCACTGAAACACAGGCACCATAACGTGGCAATGAGCAAGCAATCCTCTCCTCTACTTTGTGGTCTGCTCAGTAGCTGCTAGCTCAGTCTCACCACAGAAGTCCCTTTCACCCAGTTTCATGCAGATCTCTCTTCACATTACCCCCAGGAAGTGAAGAAAGGACCACCTGGGCCCTGCCTGTTTAGGCAGACCAATGACCATATGGAGACAGCTCCCATGGCACTCCCATGCCCTCCTGCACAAGTCCCCCACAAATTTCATCACAAAGCAGCACAGCTTTTCAAGACCCTACTTGAACAATGTTCCAGGCTCCCCTGTGAGAACAGGCTGAGAGAGTTGGGGTTGCTCAGCCCAGAGGGGAAAAGGCTCTGGGGAGACCTTCTTTTGGCCTTCCAGTGCTTAAAGGGGGCTACAGGAAAGGTGGGGAGGGGCTCCTGGTCAGAGAGTGTAGCAGCAGGATGAGAGGTAATGGTTTCAAACTGGAAGAGGATAGATTTAAATTAGATTTAAGGAAGAAGTTCTTCACTGTGAGGGTGGTCAGGCACTGTGCCAGGCTGCTCCCAGAGGTTGTGGATGCCCCATACCTAGGAGGCTGGATGGGGCCTTGAGCAGCCTGGGCTAGTGGAAGGTGTTCCTGCCCGCTGCAGGGAGGGGATTGGAACTGGATGACCTTTAAGGTCCCTTCCAACCCAAAGCACTGCACTGTCCTGGTCTGAATGCAGTACTGACCTCCTTTAGAGCAGGGGGTTAGGTTCCTGAGGTGCCTTTCAACCTGCATTATGGTGGTTTGCACTTTGCAAGGACTTCAGTCTTCCCTCCAAACTTCAGAGGCCACTGCTCTGAGCCACTTCAGAAGAGGGATCATCACTACCTCTACAGCTGTTCTTTTAAAAGTTATTTACAGTTAACTTTTGTGCACATAAACCACAAAGTACCCAGGGCATGGATGTTCCTTCCTCAGTCTTTCATGGGGAGCCCAGGGCACAGCACACAGACAAATCCTGCCAGATGCCCATGACCATCCACTTCAGCAGGCTGCCTCCAGAGTGGTCTGATGGACATCTGCATTGCTGCAATGACTCTTGTGATCCTAAGGGGATTTGTAAGCAAGTCTGTGCAGCATGCCAAGATAACCTGTACAGACTGTTCAGCACTGCATTCAGCTCAGTTGTCCTGGTGCACTCTAATCCCAGTCAGGAGCGCACTTGCTCAGACACTGCCTGTGGAGGGACCACAGCAACGGCTCCCAGCACCAGCACTGGCTGCAGGACATAGTGACTCTCAGGGAAGTCAGAGCACTCTGGATTACAACTGGAAATCACAACTTCTCTGAGCCTGTTCAAGAAGTTCTGTACAGTATCTATTTTCAAGTCTAGCATCTTGCTGACAGATGAAGCAAACCCACCTGTGGCAGAGCAGCCGATCTCTGCCTGAAACTCAGGCAGCATGGGAGCGAGTTTGCATCTGTTCTGTTAGGCAGTGCCACGACACACAAAGACTTACAGGGCTATCAGTTACTCACTTTGAAGCATCCTGTAGCATCCTGCCATTTGATAACTGCTTTTAAAATACAAATTCTTCCTGGCCAAAGCATGAGGTTGAAACAAGCCAGATCCAGGTAAGAAAACCGACAACAGAGCACTGGAACAGGCTCCCCAGAGCAGCTGTGGAGTCTCCTTCTCTGGAGACTTTCAAGGCCTCTCTGGATGTGTTCCTCTGTGACTTGCAGTAGATTGTCTGGTCCTTCTCTGGCAGGGGGGTTGGACTGAGTCCCTTCCAACCCCTAACATCCTGTGACCTCCTTCACACTTAGCTGTCATTGATGGACAGCAGGTAAATGGGTAAGTTATAACAGCTCCTGAAAAACTAATTCCCTTTGGTCTGAAAGTACCCACAGAAACAAGAGACCTGGAGGAAACACAAGCAAAGCTGCTCTGGGCAGCCTGACCTAGTTGAGGATGACCTTGCTGACTGCAGAGGGGGTTGGTCTAGATGACCTCCAGGGGTCCCTTCCAACCCTTCTGTGAACTGTGCAAGCATACAGGTGTCACATGGAGCCTCTGCTGAGCACTCATCCTGCCAAGCCTGCTGTACTTCTCCTATTTCCACCCTTTCATGAGCACCAAGCTGAAAGGGAACCTGAGCGCTTCTGTCCAGCAGCAAGAATTTCCATGGCACTCAGCTGCAAGAATCTGGTCAGCTTGGGGGAAAGACAACTGCACATTAGGAAGCAGTGAGTCCTCTGCACATTAGGAAAAAGTTCTTTGCTGTGAGGGTGGTGGAACAGGTTGTCCAGGGAGGTAGTGGAAGCCCCATCCCTGGAGACATTCAAGATCAGGCTTGATGAGGCTCTGAGCAACCCCAGCTGCAGAGGTCCCTACTCACTGCAGGGGGGTTGGTGCACACGACCTCTAGAGATCCCTTCCAACCCAGTGCATTCTCTGATTCTGTGAGTTCCTGGAGCATTTGGACAGGCTGACACACGTCTGACTATCGGCAGCAATTCAGCCCAGAGCACTACTCCACTGCACAGCCACACAACAGGCAGGGCCCTGACCCGTGACACTTTGCTCTGCAGCTGCAGGCAGAGCTGGGAGCAGAGGAGGGGGGAGGCTGCACTCACTCTGCTCGTTGCCCAGGGGCTGCTCCAGCATGGCCAGGATGACGCTGTTGTCCAGGACGAAGTAGCGGAAGCTGTGCCTGTTGACGGTGGGCAGCCGTGAGTACCTGATCAGTGTGGCCTCGTTCACCAGGCTGCAGGGGGAGGCAGGGCCACTGGGAGAAGGGAAGGCTCCAAGCAACTGCATAATGCTGCAAGGGAAGAGACAGGTCAGAGTTCAGAAGGCCATGAACTGTTCTAGCCAAGAACAGAGCCCTGCTCATGTTTCTCCATTCATACCCTGACATTGCCATTCACCAGGCCTGCCTCCTCCCATCAGCTCCTTTCCAAACAGAACAAGGGACTGCAGAACAACTACAAAGCATGGAACTCTGCCCACAGAATGAGCTTCTTCATATCAGGGGTGAAAATTTGCTCCTTCCATAGCTTATGGATGCCTGGAGACAGTTCCCCATCCTAAACCACTCTCACAGCACCAAGCAGGGTAGCCATGGCAGAAGCACCAGTTATAGTTCATAGAAAGGACTGGGTTGGAAGGGACCTTAAAGCTCAATCAGTTCCAACCCCCTGCCATGGGCAGGGACACCTCCCACTAGCCCAGGTTGCAAGGCCTCATCCAACCTGGCCTTCAACACCTCCAGGCAGGGGACATCCACAGCCTCCCTGGGCAACCTGTGTACCCTCACTGTAGAGAATTCCTCCCTTGTATCCAGTCTAAATCTGCCTTCCTCATGCTTCAACCCATTCCCTCTTGTCCTAGCACTACAAGCCCTTGTCAAAAGTCCTTTCCTAGCTTCCTTGTAGGCCCCTTTTGGATACTTCAGGTACAAATGGCACTAATTGAAAACCCTCTAAGACAGCACTTGTGATCACATCAGCAGAACTACCACAGATGAACCTTCCCTGGGCAAAAGCCTGCAGGTGTGGTCCAATACCATCGACCTCTTTGGAAGGCTCCTAGAAATACTGATTCAAGTCATCAGAAGTTGTGCAGGACCTACCCAACACTATCAGAAATGAAAATCTGCTATGGCGGAAGCCAGCAATGAGTCACCCAGTGTCAGACTGAAGATTGTATGGTCAAGCTCAAGACTTTACTGCCTAACACCACTTGACCTCCCCACACACTTTCCCACTTTGCTCTCAAGACAGGTAGTTTCACCTCTCTAAATGGGGACAGGCACTCTTGGGTAACAATCAAGGTTTGTCTACAAATTCTAATGGGCAGTTGGATTCCCTTGGTTTTACTAACACTGATTGCAAAGCAGAGCACAACAGCAAGCAGCTATTGCCTGCTGCAAAACATTTATCCCAAACATCCTCACCTGCCACACTGCTCATCCTGGAACAAAGGGCCTTCTCTGGAGCACATCTCAGCTTTCCCCTCCCCAGCCCCAACATTATCTGCTGCTGCTTTTCAAGCAGAACCTCCCAAACCAAGGCCAGTGCTGTGGGCAAGACACTCCATCCTGCACCAGCTCACAGCTCCTGCACGGGCAGTGCCCTGCTGTGTTACACATGGGACAGTTTCCCATCCAGTGGCACATCCTGTCAGGCTGGGAGCAGGGGGAGTGGAAAGACCAGAGGATCACTGGGTGTCTCCAAAGAGGGCTGGCAGGGGCTGCAGGAGAGCTGGGGCTTTGATCTCCAAGAGAGATGACAGGCAGGAGGGGAAGACAGCAACCACAGCAATCTTTTCTCTGTGGAACACCTGTGCTGGGAGGGGGGCAACAGCTAAGGTAGGGCACAGGAGGGAGCTTCTGGCTGGCTGACAAAGCACTTACCATGTTAGCGTAGCTTCAGCAGCATCCTTCACTCTCATGGATGCAGGGTTTGGCTCTTTGTCTCCTTTGTACTTGACCTCTTGCTCACTGTGTTTGGATTTACTTCCCGAAATGCCCAGTTCCACAATCTCCAGCACCTCTTTTAAACAGTCCTAAAACAGAAGAGGAAGCAGCCTAAAGCAGGAGAACCCTGACCAATGTCTCCAAGAGCTCAGTGAAACAGCAATACACCAGGGATCAAAAAAAAGGACTGCTGGCAAGGTGAGCTCAGAGATGAAGGTGGGAGATGGTTCTGACAGCATGGGATAAGCTCAGCTGGGCTGCAAGGGTGTTTGCTCCATCTATAGATGTCCGCTCATGTTTGTAAGCTAAGGGTAAAAGTGCTCTTCCTGAACGCACACAGAGTATCTCATGACACAGGCACAGGGCTGCCCAGAGGGCTGCTAAGAGTGCAACCCAAAACATGGAAATGTATTCCAAGAGAGAACAAATTGAGCACTCTGGAGGCTCTCTGCAGAGCTGCTAATTAAGTTCTAAGGATATTAAAAATTAATTCATCTGGGAAGTGGCAAAAAATCCTTTTCCAAATCTTTCAATTGCCAACAGCTTTCACAGATGGCATCAGGTTGGAAGGGACCCTCCAAGGCCATCTTGCCCAACCCCCATGCAGGCAGCAGGGACACCTCCAACTAGAGCAGGCTGCCCAGGGCCACATCCAGGCTGACCTTGAATGTCTTCAGAGATGGGGCCTCAACCACAGCTCTGGGGAGCCTGTGCCAATGTGCAGAACTTCCTCACGATGTCCAACCTAAACTTCCTCTGCTCCAGTTCCAAACTACTGCCCTCGGCCCATCCCCACAGGCCCTTCTGAACAGTCCCTCCTCAGCCTGCCTGCAGCTCCCCTGCAGATATTGAAATCCATCTCCAAGGTCTACCTGGAGCCTTCTCTTCTCCAGGCTGAACAGCCCCAACTCTCCCTGCCTGTCCTCACAGCAGAGGTTCTCTAGCCCTCTGATCATTTCGTGGCCTCCTCTGGAACCCCTGCAGCAGCTTCAGGTCCTTTGTGTGTTGGGGAGCCCAGAAACAGATGCAGTGTTGCAGGTGGGGTCTCAGCAGAGCAGAGAGGTAGGATTCCCTCCCCACCCTGCTGTCGATGCGGCCCAGGCAGGATGCCCTTCCTCCACTGTGCAGCCACACCACACAGCTTGGACTGAGTGATGCTTTGCTTGTTTCTAGAAAGCTTATTTCCTGGTTAAGCAAATCACAATTCGAGTGTCAGCAGCAGAGGGGCTGTGCTAAGCCTGGAACGCACTTCAGGTCAGGGCTGAGAAATGAGATGTGGCTCTTAGTGGAGATGTGGCTGAGCAAATCCTGCCTGCAGCAGGCAGCTGTGCTATGTGCACACTGTTACTGCCACATTGCTCTTTCCAGATTCTGTCTTTTCAGCTGTTTCCCCTCTCTCTCCTTTTCCACCTTCACAAAGACCAAGACTTTCTCAGAACTATGAAAGGTAATTTTCAATCTAAAACCATCCTTGGTGAATCCAGAAATCCAAATTCAGAACTGGTTTGCACCGAAATTTGTTGTGATATCCCCAGCATGCTTGCAACTCAGAGCTGTCCCCAGCCGTGCAGGTGAGGTCTCCCCAGAGCAGAGCAGAGGGGCAGGACCCCCTCTCACCATCTCTGCCCACGCTGCTTTGGATGCAGCCCTTCTGTGGTGCCAGTGCCCACTGCTGGCTCCTACCCAGTTTCTCCCCCCACAGCATCCCCGCAAACCGATGCTGGCAGGCAGAGAGCAGTGAGCATGCCGAGCAGGGGGGCGCAGAGCCCAGGCTCTCACCTTCTCGTCCAGCATGTCAGGGTGCTCGGTGAGCCAGACGCAGAGACACTGGAAGGCAGCGACGATCATGGAATGCAGGTCGCGGGAGTGCAGCGGCGCCGGGCGGCTGCACTGGTACACGATGTAGCTGCAGACGGAGCTGATGGCTCGCTGCCGGTCCGCGCACTCCACCGACACCCGCACCTGCCACAGCCAACAGCAAACCGTCAGCTCCTGCGGAGCAAGCCCTTTGGGAAGGGCATTAATGCACTGCTGGGACAGGCCGTCCTGTGCCTGCAGCTCAACAGCTGCAGCTGGGCAGATCTTCCTCAGCAGTGCCCAGGGACAGCAGGAGGGGTAACAGGCACCCCAACACGGCAAGCTCCACCCAAACCTCGGAAGGAACGTCCTCAACGCTGAGGGTGGTGGAGCACTGGAGCAGGCTGCCCAGAGAAGAGGTGGAGTCTCCATCTCTTGCAGACCCAGTTAGAGACCATCCTGTGCACCCTGCTGTGGGTGACCTGCCCTGGCAGAGAGGTTGGACTGGATGATCACCAGAAGCCCTTTACAACCCCTATCACTCTGTCATTCTGTGATCCAACAGTGATGGATATTGAAACTTGACAGCAATGCTGCACAGAGCTGCCACCACACTGCACACCTGGTTCCAACAGCAACAGGGGTTCCAATATGGTTTGATAAGAAATGAATTGCAAGATGAAGAAACTAGTATTTGAAACAGAAGTTTTCAGCAAATATCTCTCCTCTAGCTACAGCAACACCTTGAGAACTGCCAACTCTCCCTTCCACAGGGCTTCCTTCTGCTCAGAGCTTCCCATCTGACATTTTTTCAGCACAGGGACTCCCACCAGCAAAAAAGGCACCAAAAACTCCTCCTTAGCAAGCAGATTGGCAAAATGCCCCAAAACCCACTGCAGAAGCCTCTTGGCTTCAAGGGAGCGAGGCTCCAGCATGAGGGCCAGCAAAGATCCTTATGCATAGGTGAGAACTGACCCAAGAACTGCATTGCTCTTCTCTCTTTTCTCCAATCTGTGACCTGACACAGCAGCAGCCAAGTCAAACCTGGGGTGTTCTGCTCTGCAGCATCAGCCCATGACACACAAAGCTTTCCTTTCTCTTATCCCTGCACCAAGGCAGATGGTCTTGCAGGTGACAACACCTGAGCCTGGAAGCTGTACTCCAGGGGAGTGGGGAGGCGGAAGGGTGATAATTTAGAGCCCTAGGACAGAAGCAGCATTCTCAAGATGAGCTTCTGGCAAGCAGGTTGGGAAATCAGCACTCTGCAGGAAACAGGATTCTCTAATTTACCAAGTGCCACCCACAGCCTGGTGCTGAAGAGACATGAGACAGGTCAGCCCCTAACCTGAAAAGAGCTTTGGGAACTGTCATCTCCAGAGGCACAACAGAACAGATCCTCCACCCTGCTGTTCTGCAGCGAGGGGTGATCTCCTCACACCCTCTTTGTGACAAACGGTACATACAGCCAACAAACCCCAGAGGAACTACTTTAGTTGCACAAAGATTACACAAAGATTCTAACATTTACTACTAGCCTCAGGAGGCACCTGAAAATAAAATCTATTTTCCCATCCCCATCTCACTGCAAGCCAAAAAAGAACAAAACAAAACCCCAACAAAAACTACCCCAGAATCAAACCCTGGCCTAACCACACGAGTTGTCAGAAGCCCTGGTTGCATAGGATGCTGAGACCAAACAACTCCACTTAACTCACTGAAGAACCTTTCTCAGTGGATCCTTCAGCTCACACTGCTGCAGAAGTAAACCAAACACCCAGTCCAGCATGGCTCAGTGCTGACTGCAGGCTCCAAAGCTGCCCGAGATGCACACTTCAAAGAGATCTGTCAAGTTCCTGGGGGAATGTGACAGCAAATGCTGAACTGCCAAGCCAGGTCATTGTGGCTGCTCTAAACCACAGTAGACTTCAGCTTAGCAAGCATGTGAAGTCCAGCCCCGGGAACAAGAGCCCTGAAGCAGAAGAGGGTATTTGGCTTCTCAACAATAAAAGTCCCCTTCCCCCTTTAGCCCAGTTATTTGCTCTTGATTCAAGGAGCTGTGTGCTGATAAGGCTCTAAAGAAGGTGACACCTTCATGTTAGAAACCTGTTGTCACTTTCTAAGCCCAGAACACTATTTCCAAGATGAGAGGATGAAGAAGAAAAGCAGGGATGACACTTGCAGAAAGGGCAACGATGCTGTTTAATACCCTGGCATATATGCAATCCGCCAACCAACAGCCACAAAGCCTCTTCTTCCTCCATCTAGTCACACACTGAACACAGCCAAGCTGCACTAGGAGGAATGTTCACTCTGGGGCTGGGAACTAAGGGCCCAAACCCCCAGATCGCCACTGGAAGCTTAGCAGATGGAGTTTTTCTTTTTCAACTGTGCAACTCAGTATGACAGACGCAGTTCCTGTGGTGGAAACCAAACAAAACCCAAAGACTGACACATGAGAATCCCTAAGAAAGGTTAGGATCCAGCCAGCATCCTACAGCACAGCCACATTTGTCTGAAGAAGCCACCTGAGCTCCCCTGCCAGCCCTCAAACACTGCCAGAGCACACACCACTGGAACACTGACACTAGGAGGTGTGGCACAGTAGTGGTGCTGCTCTGTCTGCACAGCCAGAGCCACAGGACACAGCCAGGCTCTGCTCAGGGATGGCCAAGGACAGGCACTGGGAGCAAGCTGGAGCAGAGGAGATGCCAAAGGAACAGGAGGGGAAACTTTGTCACTGTGAGGTGATGGAGGCCTGACGCAGCCCAGAATGGTGATGGAGGCTTCTTCTCCAGAGACTTCAAAACCCACCTGGATGTGCTCCTGTGTGACCTGCCCTGGGTGGCCCTGCTGCGGCAGGGAGCTTGGACTCAACAATCTTTGGAGCCTCCTTCCAACCCTGATGTCCTGTGAACATGTGTGGACTAACTCAGACACAGACATGTTTGGGGGTGTGACTTTCACCTACACAAGGACTATGGTCACCCTTTGAGCAGAGGGCGGAGCCCACAAAAGTTCACCTCTCTCACCTTTGCCAGTCCAGACAGCAGCTCTAATGCAGCCAGGGAGATACTCATGTCCTGCCTCCACTGCGAGTTGAGTCTCTGGGTGACCAGGTGAATGCTGCGGATCAGCAGGCCAGCAGCTGTATCTGTATGAAGAGCTAGGATATAACCCCCAGAGCACACCACGGGGAGGGAAAACAACCACGGGTTAGTGACAACCAGCAAAGCACAGCAGGAGCCAAAGCAGCCACAACACACACATCAGATCCAACTATGCACAGCCCCGGGGCCACAGGCGGGGCTGGGCCCTTCTGCACAGGCACCAGCAGACGCTGCACACACACAGTCAGGTTGACTTCTTGCACAGGACATCGGGACAATCCCCCCCCCGCTGCACTGCAGCAGCAGCCTTTGCTGGACTTCAGCTATGTATTGTAGCCTTGGAAAAACAAACAGGCATTGGCAAAGCACATCTGACTTTAGTACTGGTATAGTTTGGCATCGGTAACAAACTGGGAGTGCAGGAACTTCACAGAGCTGTGTCAGAAGTCACCATTCTTCCCATCCTTTCCATGCCTGGCATTTATCAAAAGCTGTACTAGTTAAACACAGGCAATGAATCATTCCTGCGGAGCAAAGGGGTAATTACTCCTAGACTTTAATTTTCACTGAACCTCTAGCTTAAAAGTTAAAGACAGAAAATGTTTTTAGCACCACTTGTTCTCACTTCAAAACCTCAGGAGCACCAATACCATGTTAGGACTGAAGGAGGCAAATTGATCTCAAAAACAAACCTAAGTGTCTGGCTATGGAGAGACAGGAGAGCTGCAGCAGCTAAGGTACAGCCTTCCCAAAGCAGACATCATTACATCTACACTCAAGAGCTAAGGGCAGTGTTACACCAGGAGCAGATTCCACTCTTTGCTAGAGTGCAGCAGAAAACCCAGACCACCTTGTTCCCAATTTTCTCTTGTTTAAAGCATAAGCAGAGGAATCTTTCTCATACATTTCTCACAGCCTTACCTTCTCTACACAGGAAATGCTAAAAATCCAATAAAATTAATGTATTATTAACATATATTTCAAGTGATGTTGTGGTTTAAAGCCCAGGTCAGTCCAATATTTAAGAACACCTCCTAACTGGGTATTTTCCCCAGCACTTGTCAATGAACACCCATGAGAGTTAAATGCAACTCAAGTGGTGTGCTGAAAACGACCACTTTCATCATTCCAAGCCAGTCAGTCCTGCAGGGAAGGCACCAACATGTTCCTCTGGATTCCTAGAACACTAAAATCTTTCCTGCCAGTCTCCCTTCTTTCCTTAGTCACAGACCTAGAGAAAACCCCCACAGGTGTTTGGTTGGTGAGAGCAGAATTGCCAACCCCTCATGCAACAGACCAGAGGTGAGCTGTCCTCAGTGTCACTTGGACAGCACCAGCTAAAGCAGCAAATGGAACTGCAGGATCTCAACACTCAGCCAGCTGCAGAAGTAGGTGGATTTTATTACAGAGCCTCAAAATGCACAGTACAAGACACAGCAAACTGCAGTTAATGACTAAACCCTCTTGTTAAATGACACATCACAAGCACTCAGCTCCTTTCCTCTGTAAAAACAGGAGTCCCTCAAATGCACTTTAAATGAAGTTTAAGGAAAGGTGCTGCAAGTGCCAGGTAAGCACTTGGAATGTCACCAAAATGGACCAGCTGACACCTGTGTGACCCATAGCAGAGGTGCTCCAAGTCCTAACGCTCATCGTGCACCTGGGGATTGATTTCAGCAAGGTAAGAAACTGTCATTTCCCCAATCCAAGCTGGAGTTGGAGAAGATAACTACATCCCAGAAAGTACTCCAGATGAGCAACCCAACAGGTTTATCTTATTTAACCTTTCTACTGCCTACAAGCATCCTGGCCTGGATCAGGAGTGGTGTGGCCAGCAGGAGCAGGGCAGTGATGGTGTCCCTCTGGACTGCGCACTAGTGAGGCCACACCTCAAATCCTGGCTTCAGTTTTGGGTCCCTCATTCCCAGAACGATATTAGGGGCTGGAGCTGGTCCAGAGAAGGGCAACAGGGCTGGGGAGGAGCATCTGAGGAACCTGGGGTTGTTTAGTCTGCAAAGGAGCTGGCTGAGGAGAGACCTCATGGCTCTCCACAGCTCCCTGAAGGGAGGCTGGAGCGAGGTGGGGGTTGGTCTTCTCACCCAAAGAACAAGTGACAGGACAAGAGAGAAAGGCCTTGAGTTGCACCAAGTGAGGTTTGGGTTGGATATTTGGAAAGATTTCTTTCCTGTAAAAGTGGTCAGGGATTGGCACAGGCTGCCCAGGGAGATGGTGGAGTCCTCATCCCTGGAGGTGTTCCAGAACTGTGTGGCCATGACCCTTAGGGACAGGGTTTGGTGCCCATGGTGTGTTGGGTGCTGTTGGACTGGATAATCTTGGAGGGCTTTTCCAGCCCAAACAATCCTGTGACTCTTGTTTGTGAGAGCTCTGACTCTTGAAACCACAGAACAGCTGCAGACACCTCTTTCCTAAGTTCTTCCTCTCTGCTTTATGAACAGAGCCTCTGAGGGGCTTTAAACGCCCACAACCACAAGGGCACATCTGAGCACAAGCTGGTAGTGACCAAGGGGCTCTCCACCCCACAGCCATGTCTGAGCCCAGCCCACCTGACACAGCAGGGCAGGTTTTGTCCAGAGCTGTCCTTACCATAGTCCCTGAGCAGGGCCTGTGCTGGCCTCTCGCTGTCCGGCGTGGTGGGCTCGGTGCTGCCGCCACTCGCAGTGCTGATGCCACTGTTGGTGCGGCTGTGGCTCTTCAGCAGGTGGCTCTCACCACCATTCTGCAGAGGCAAAGTGGTGGTTGAACTTCACTGAGTTCAAGTCCCTACACCAGAGCATGCTCTCAGGCACAGGCAAAACACTGCCCACCCCTCGGGACGCTGCCCAAGAAGCCAAGGATGCCTGAGCTGGACTCACCGTTTCCAGCTGACAACCAATGGCTTCCAGCAGCGCCGAATCCTGGACGATGTTCAGCATCGCACCTGCAGACCAGGCACAAGGAGGTCACCCAGACTGCAGCAGAGCAGTCACTAAGATTTCCAAAGCAGCACTGGAGGTCTGACACACAGCATGGTCGGAACTATCTAAAGAGTTTTAGCAGTCACTGGAACTGCATGAGGCTCAGCCAGCTGCAGCAGACGAGAGCGGGCAGAGTGCTTTCCTGAAAAATGCTTTGGACACAGGATTTCAAATCCCTCATTTCAGAGGCATTTTGGTTTCACCAAGGGCCTGCAACTCCTCCTTTTCATAGACTCACAGAAAGGCTCAGGTTGGAAGGGACCTCAGGGATGATCCCAGCCTCCCTGGCCATGGGCAGGGACACCTCTCAACTACACTTGGTTACCCAAGGCTTCATCCAACCTGGCCTTAAACACCCTCAGGAAGGGGACATCCACAACCTCTCTGGGCAGCCTGTTTCAGAGTCTCACCACCCTTGTACTGAAGTTCACAGAGAGAGTGATTGGCACTGGAATGGGCTACCCAGCGAGTTGGTGGAGTGCCCATCCCTGGAGGTGTTCAAGACAAGCCTGGATGGGGCACTAGTGCCATGGTCTTGTTGCTTGGCTAGGGCTGGGTGAGCTTTGGAGGTATCTTCCAACCTGGTTGATTCCATGATTGTATGAACTTCTCCCTCAGCTCCAGTCTAACCCTGCTCTGCCTCAGCTTCAAACCATTCCCCTTTGGCCTGTCTCTAGACACCCTCATGAGAAGTCCCTCTACAGCCTTCCTGGATGATCCCCTCAGAAACTGGAAGGCAGTTCTAAAGTCCCCCTGGAGTCATCTCCAGACTGAACACCCTCAGCTTCCTTTGCCTATCCTCACAGCAGAGGTGCTACAGCGCTTGGATCATCCTTGCAGCCTTCTTTCTTGCCATCAAACTGTGCTACATCTAAAATCTGAGGTTACCTTTAAGGATTTTGCACCACTGAGAATCTGTGGCTTTGCAGAGAAAATTAACAATTGCTTTGACTAAAACCTGAACCCAATTTCCTAAAGCAAGAGGTTCGTTCATAATTTGTTGTGACACCAAATTCCTCTCTACCTGGGAGTCATCCACAGCCTCTCACTTTCTGTGCTTTGCTTTCCATCAGTGCCCAAAACACTGCATCAGGAAAGCTGAAGCTCTAAGTACTCTAATGTGAGGCTTTTCAAGTCCAAGAGATTACACAGGTGGCAGCCCCTCAGGAATGTCATCTCTCTTCTTGCAAAGCAACTCAGTACCACTACCCCACACTACTCCAGGACACTGACCCAGTATCATTTGAGTGTTGTTGGGATCCGTTTCCGTTTGCAGAGCTCCTATCAGTATGTTGACAAGTCTCAGTTTCAAGGAAAGGAAGGTTACTGGCTTATCATAAATGGAGCTGTCATCATTGCTGAACTTCCCTTCCAGGACAACCTGAAGGAAAAAGATTTTTTTCAGTATCAGCCCCAGATCACACCAAGCTCTTGGTTTCTGAAGTGAAGGCACAGCTCACACTGCTGCAGCTCCCCTTTACAGACTTGCCATAAGAGCTCCAGTGCTAAACAAAGCACCAGGTACAACCCACAAGTCATCCAAACCCCTCCAAAACAACCAGCAAAACAGAAATGGAATTGCCAAGCAAAGTGGTCATTTACTACCTCAGACTTTACTGTTCCAAAATGATGAGGGAGAGGCAACAGAGACAGCAAGATGTTAATCGAGGCTCTTCTCAGTTCTGTGGGGTTTACATAGATTTTAAACTTGGACAGTTCTCTGCAAATCAAAGCACCAAGCAGTTAATACACTTTGCACAGGGAATTGGAGCCACATTTCATTAAGCTAAGACTAACCCCACAGCCACCCAGTGGTCCTGTCTGATCTGCAGCACAGTGCAGGCTGTTTCTAAAAGCAGGAGTCTTACTTTAAACGACAGCAGCAGCACAAGGAGCTCATGCAGGAGCCACCACTTGCTAAGGATTCTGCATGACATGTAACAGCAACGAGTTGATAAGAGCACTGCTCACAGGCTGCATTCTCAAAGCAGGGGCTTCAGTTATGAGCCTTTGCTGGTTTAGCGCAGCTCAAAGCCACCCAGCAGCACCCGACCTCACAGAGCAGCCTGATGCACACCGTGCATAGAACACAAACTGCTTAGCAAATGGATCAGCTTTGTTCAGAAGGCATCAGCAAACTCCTCTACTTAAAAGACCTCTCTAGAAGTAGCAATGGCTCAGATCTAAACCCAGAAGACAAATAATGAAAAGTAGCACCAAGACATAAGCAGGTGCTGAAGAAGGCATCTACAGAGGAGTGCCCTTTAGCTGCATGCTCAGGAATCCACAAAGCTGCTACAAGTGAAGGTTTCATAGACTCACAGAATGGGTTGGGTTGGAAGGGACCTGAAAGCTCATGTAGTTCCAACCCCCTGCCTTGGGCAGGGACACCTCCCACCAGCTCAAGGCCTCATCCAGCCTGACCTTGAACACTTCCAGGGAGGGGACCTCCACAGCCTCCCTGGGCAACCTGTGCCAGTCTCTCCCCACCCTCACTCTCAGCAATTTCTTCCTCATCGCCACTCTCCCTTTCCCCTCTGCCAGCTCAAAGCCATTGTCCCTTGTTCTGGCACTACAAGCCCTTGTCCAAAGTCCCTCCCCAGCCTTCTTGTAGGCCACTTTCAGGTTCTATCTCTAGGTTTAAGAAACAACTCCACTTTCAGCAGCCTCAACGATTAGTTCTTCTATTTCATGGTGTGAGGTTACTTTCTAAAAAATTCATTACAAAGGTCACTGATGAATATCCTGTGTAATTCACTCCAAATTCAGTGGACTTTCAGTCTGTGTAAGGGGAGCCTCTCCTCTTCCCTACTGCTGCAGACACTGCTGTCCACTAGCGACTATGGAGACAACTCACACTCTGGAAACAAACACTGTTAATGCTTGAAAGAAAGCTACACTCAATGACATTGAAAATCGAAGCTTATGAAGTGTCTCTGTGGTCATCATCAAACACACCTACACTCTGGGGCCCTGTGACGGTTTGGGAGTTCCCCCAATCAACTCAAACCAGCACAGGCCCACAGTACAGAATTCCTGCCGTGGGAACTACTGAAGGATGACAGAAACTCCTGCCCACACTGCTGCTGTTTGTATGGAAAGAGCACTTTACCTGTCAGGCAGAATAGTTTCCAGAGCCGAAATGAAGTAGGGAACCACCACATCAATTCCCTTCAGGTCACAACAGAACAGAGGAGGGGAGTTCAGAATGACACTGGCAAGCACAGGGTGACAAACGAAGTCTGCTATCTGCAAACCCTGAATTAAAAGCATGTAAAATCTGACAAAGAAAGATAAGATTAAATTACTTGCACATCAAAAGCATCAGCATCCCAAGAACCTGCAGCCATTATTTGATCTTTCTAC
This sequence comes from Semnornis frantzii, assembly GCA_013399775.1. Taxonomy (NCBI): domain Eukaryota; kingdom Metazoa; phylum Chordata; class Aves; order Piciformes; family Ramphastidae; genus Semnornis; species Semnornis frantzii. The sequence continues at coordinate 82,758 of VWYK01043708.1, read as the reverse complement.
AGAAAACACAGCAAGTTTCCAAATCGGGGCAAGAAAATGTTTACATGGGCATCCCCTTCAAGGTACCTCAGCAGAGGCAAACCCAGCTGCCCAGCCACAGAGCCCCTGGCAGCTCACAGTGGATTCATAGTGCTTGGATCACACACACTGACACTACTCCCCCCACGTAAGCATGGAGCAAGACCTTGACTAACTTTCAAGACAAGAAAAAGGTGAACTGTCTCAGGGTGGGGAGCAGGACAGGACAGATTGACCAGGGCTGTAGAAAATGAGACCAAACACAACCATCATGATCAGTTCAGATGGAAATGCAGGAGGGCAGAGGCCATGATCCTATGGTGAGTTTCTCTCACAGCTTATTTCAAAGAACTTTTCTACCCCCTTTGCTGTATCCTCTTGGGTTTTTTTTTTTCCCGAACGTTACCACACAGGGAAGAACCTCACTGCTGGGTAAGAGAAACAAACTGTCCAGACACAACATGCAACAAATCCAACACTTCAGTCTCCCAGGAATTTTTGATGCCATCTGGGACTAATGTATCTGAGCAGTTTGAGAGTCATGAATTCAGGTTGACCCTCTGCCCACGGCCTTTGCTACTTCACTTAACAGAACTCTGGGGAGAAAAGAGCACCAGAAGAGGCAAGATTGCCGCCTTCTGGCCAAAGGCAAACACAGCCGGAGGGCAGAACACAGCTCTCTGAAATCATGGAGTGCACTTCCAGAGGGAAGAACCCAAACCACCACCACTACATTCCAGCCTGGTGCTGTGGTGTTAGGCAGTGTAAGAGCCTGCCCGGGCAAAGCCTCCTGGCTGCAGATGGACCTTGCCCACCTAACAATGTTCAGTGATAGGTTAAAAACAAAACCAAAACCACCCCAAGGACACAAAAGGCAAAAAGAAAGTATCAAAAAGACACAGCTCCTTGCAGCCAGGAGGCACTTCAAAGGCCTCCCTTCGACTGGAAGGAAAAGCAGCTTGGTGAGAAGCTGCAAAGCAACCATTGCCAGGCAGGGCTGGGAGCTGGCAGCAGCATCAGAAGGCTCTGCACCACGGAGCAGCAGTGGTCAGTACCGGGACAGGTAAGCTGGCAAGATCTCCTCCCCAGTCTTCTTGCTACAAAAGATCCTGCAGAGCGTCCCACACGCCTCCGCCCTGCCCGCCTCGTAGTTGTCCGGGAAGTCGGCGGCGTCGCAGCCGGGGGCCGAGGCCGTGGTGTCGGTGGAGAGCTGCGAGCCCTTGCGGCGGAACTCCACACTCGCCTGAGTCGCTATGGCTGGGAAGAGAGAAGGCAGCATCTCAGGGCGGGGGGCAGGGGATGCAGCCGGCTCATGGGACCCTGGACACAAAGATCAAGTCAAATTTAGCAGTCATCATGAAGCTCTGGGGTCACTACGTTTGAGTCCGTGCCTCTTTTAGAAATGTGTGGGTGTCACATCCTCCTCCATCAGCATGGCAAGAAGTGACCTTTGTGCTCTAGAGCCTGTCCCAATTGTCTGCTGGAAAAAGACACTTGTGTGCAGTCTCAGCTTCCTGGCCTGGCTGGGGGACAAGGATCTTCACAGATTCGTGGGTTCATGGAATGGGTTGGGTTGGAAGGCATCTTCAAGATCATCCAGTTCCAACCCTTTGCCATGGGCAGGGACACCTCCCACCAGCACAGGCTGCTCAAGGCCTCATCCAGCCTGACCTTGAACACCTCCAGGGAGAGGGAATCCACAGCCTCCCTGGGCAACCTGTGCCAGTCTCTCCCCACCCTCACCCTCAACAATTTCTTCCTCATCTCCACTCTAACTCTCCCCTCTCCCAGTTCATAGCCATTGTCTCTCGTCCTGGCACTCCCAGCCCTTGTCCAAAGTCTCTCACCAGCTCTCCTGGAGCCCCCTCAGGCACTGGAAGGTTGCTCTAAGGTCTCCCTTGAGCCTTCTCTTCCTAGGCTCAAAAGCCCCAGCTCCCTCAGCCTGTACCCACAGAGGTGATTCTCCAGCCCTCTGAGCATACTCATGGCCTCCTCCGGGCCCTCTCCAGCAGCTCTATGCCCTTCTTGTGCTGGGGGCATCAGAACTGGACCCAGCACTTCCCCTAGCTCCCATCTCCAGAGAAGTGCATCTGAGGAACCACTTACACAGTGCCAGGACTGCAAGCTCAAGCAAGCGCTCAGTTTTCAGCTGGCCCACTCCCCCTTCCACTCTGCACACCAGCTGCTCTGATCCCATTTTGTTGTATGAACACACTTAGTAAAAAACAATAACCAAAACTTCTGAGGCCGCCTATCAGAAAGAGAAGCTTGCCAAAGCCCACTGCCCAGTTTGGTCCCCATCTGCGGAGACTGCAAACACAGCTCGGGTCAGGTAGCTTTCACCCAGCAGCCATCCTCTCCCCCTCCCTACCCCACAATGTGCTCACAAAGGCCTCTGGGGAGCCTGTTCTTGCCACAACAGGATGTGGTCCTGCTGAGCTTTGTGCTGCCTCCCTGCAGGATGCTTCTGCCAGTTCGGGTCAGTTAAATTCATGTCTTTCTGCAGAGCTTCCTGCTCTCCCCTCAGACAGCAGCACCAAGAGCACAGGATGCAGGAGGCTACTTGCTTTCCAGCTTCATCCTTTCAGAGAATCATGCAATTGTTTGCGTTGGAAAAGGTCTCTAAGATCACTGAGCCCAACCACCAACCCAACACCACCTTGGCCACTAAACCACACCCAGAGTGCCATGGCCACAGGTTTCTTGAACACCTCCAGAGATGGGGACTCCCTGGGCAGCCTGAGATGTCAACCAAAAAATCTCTCCTGCTATCAGTGGACGGGAGATTGCTCCCCTTGGGTTTGGTGTTTCACTTAGACAAGCTCACTCTTGGATTACTAATGGAGGAAAGAGCAAACTCCTTAGTTCCAGTTAAATCTACACTGATTTGTAAGCTCTAAGCTACAGACCCAAGCAACAGGCAATGTGTGCTCCTAGCAGGATTGCACCCATGGAGCTCTGCCGGCAGCAGGGAGCATCAGGTTCACAATCAGCATCAGGTTCACAATCAGGCCCACAAGCACTGCAGCAGGTGGCAGAGTTGTGAATTGATGGATGAGGGCTCTTGGGGGGAGGCCTTGGTTGGGCCCTTGGGGGAGAGTTTGGATTTTTTTGGGTTTGGTCACCTTGGGTTTTTCCCCCCCATCTCCCTTTTGTTTATTGGTTTGGTTTTTTTTGTTGTTTTGATGGTTTTTTGTGGGTTTTCTGTCCAGTTTGGGTTTTTATTGTCATTTAAGGAAACATGCTTAAATTTGTTGCATTTAAATTACTTCTTTCACCTGCTGTTGCAAATACAAATTTTCATGACAGAAGCAGCAAATAAGCACAAATCTTTATGCATCTTCCCATGAGCCATTTTTTGTCCTAAAGAAGCTATCCAGCAATATATTGTAGTTGGAAAAAAACCAAAAACCACTACATGCAAATGCATACAAATCAAACACTAGGTCTGGAAAATAAGCTTTAAGTAAAAAAAAAAAAAACAAACACAAAAACAAAAAAAAAAACCAAAACCAAAAACCAAAACAAAACCATGGTTAGTGCAAAGTCCTGAAGTCATGGCATGATCATAGACTGAAGGACAGAAAAGATGGGACTGATTCAGGCAGATTAATTTGCTTTTGCCAACAATCCTCCCCATTCTAAACCACACACACCAAAAAAATTACGGCTCTTAGTCAAGTAAAAGTGCAAAAGCTACAAGAGACGATGAGGATGGGAGCCAAAGAAAAGATGGGGTGATGGGAAAAGAAAAGCATGACTGCAATTAAGGAAAAGCTACTGGTTCCTACTTACAAGATTTATAAGAAAGAAGAATTTGGATAAAAGATGCTGCAAGATAATAGAAATAAAATGGAAACAAATCAAAGGACAGCAGTAGTTATAATACTTTTAAGATGGTGAAATTGTAATATAATTTAAGCAGCTTTTAGCTTTTCTAAAACACAGATTAAAAGCTTTATGACACAGCAAGCTCATTAAACAGACAGAAACTGGCATTCAGGTCCAAAGTTCTGGTTCTGGAAGTACCATGCAAAAAAAGGAACAAAAGGTTACAGAGTTCCCTAAGGTGTTTGGGGCAGTGCATATCTGTTCCTCACAGGGATGGATTAACCCTTCCCAGCTCAAGGACACTGTCTTGTGCCGCTCGAGGCTGCCCCAAGGCCTCTGTGACTTGGGCGGTGTCTGGTGGGGGAAGGTCAGTTACCTGCAGAGGCTCCTCCTGCTTCCAAACTCCGAGTTGCTGATGGCATCACAGTTGTCTTTCCTAAGCCAAGCTGCTAGCAGCCACTATACCCAGGCATGCCTCCTCCTGACCACCAGCTCAACCAACACTCTTCCAAAGCAGAAATAAAAGGCACAACCCTGCCAGCAATATCAATGGCCCCAGAACCACCTCCTAAGAAAGCAGCCAGGGCAGACTCCAGCAGGCAGGTACCACCTGGAAGGAAAGAGCTGCTTTCTGTGTGTGCAGGCTCGGGTCAAGCCCTGTGACCAAGCCCCTCATCAGCACTCAAGATGTCCTTGATCAGGGCTCCTTACAGTTTGGTTCTAGCCCAGAAACATTGTTTGGGACATTAATATTAATGACAGTAGAGCCAGAAGAGATGAGGGCAAGACTATGCCCCAGATTTTCCCACTGCCAACAGCACCTGGGTGCTGCCAGTCACCCACCTGTGCAATACCGCAAGATGCAGCTGACAGGTTTGTGACAGTCTAGGTCTCTAGGTACAAGGACAAAGAATGACCCCAGCATAGTGGGACTCAGTTGCTGGAGTGCTGGCATGAGGTATTCACCAGTTCCAAACAGTTCTCCCAAAGTGAGAACCACTCACAGCAGCATGCACAGCACAGCCAAGCTTCTCTAACTGAAACACCTCTGGCAGTGAAACTAAATCCAGCACAGGCACACCTGAGAGCTGTCATCTGGGAGTGTCTTCATAGAGGCTTCATAGTGAGTTTCTCATGAAGGCATCACCTCAAGTACCAGTCTCAGGGAGCTACTTATGCCACACTAGCAGGCAGATAAATACCACAGAGTCAGCTGATTGTAAAAACCACACCAGCAGGATCCAGCTCCCTTCAGACCAGCTCTGCATCTCTGTATAGATTGTTTTACTTCTCCTGCCACAACGAGTAATGCTTGTTAGCTGCTGCCATAAAGCTTCACCATCAACGTCTCAGTGCAGAAAGGAAAACCTGGCAGGAGATGCCTGAAGCACACAAACCCATCCCACCACAACAGCAAGATTGCTGGTTTGCTAATCTTGTGGGAGAGAAGAATCCTCTCCCCAGAGACACACAAAACCACAGCAACCATGAACAGGAACACCTACAGGCACCCTGAACCATGCAGGGGTAGTCACAGAAGCTCAGTGATGAGGATGACAGACAACTGACCAGCAGTAGGGCAGCAGCCACAGTGGGAGACCCACAGAAGAGCTGAGCCTGGAGGGAAGCCCTTGAGAGAATCTTTGCAGATTCCACCACCAGCTTCCCCAAGCAAAGTAGGGTCAGGTGGAGCAAGCTCACCCTTCCACCCTTCATCTCAGTATCTACAGAAAGCTGCACAGTTTTTTCTCACCAGTCATTTTTCTTGGCTTCCTTTCTAGAGGTTAAGGAGTTGAAACAGATATGTGAGGCTTCAGGACAAGAAAAGCAAGAGCAGACAGGTAGTCTTGCACATCAGCCTTGATCAGCTGCTCTGTTTCCTAAAGCTCCTCCAAAATGCTTGTAAGACAGGGGGAGGACAGTCTGCTAGTGCCTGAGAATGGGCCAGGTTTCTTTGGAAGAGCTGAACTCAATTCTGAACTAGAAATTAAAGGCCACAGCTGACCCACAGGGTCACTTCTCAGGCACTCACGTTTTGCTCACAAACATCTCTAAAGTCGTGTCCAATGGGTCCTCACAGAGAACCAACTCTGTGTCAGATGACAGAAGAGGAACAGGAAACATGCACCAGAAAATGCAGTACTCCAGAAAGGAGTCCCAGGCAGGGGACTTCTCTGCAGGACCAAGGAGCAACCTGCTTCTCTTTCAAAGTGGCCCTCAGGCCTCCAGCCAGCAACAAGACAGAGTAAATCATAGCAGAGATCTATGAGAGAAGAATTTCTTAACTGCATTGGTATCAAAAGAAAACTGAACGCTAGAAGAGGTGAAAGCTCTTGAGATCTCAGAGCTGTAGTGCCAGACCTGAAGGAGAACTCCTGTGGGCCAGTAGAAGACAATTCTGCACAGCAAAGCTCTTTGCAAGAGCAGAGACTTCTCAACCGCAAGCTATTAAAAACATCTATAAAAACAATCATGTTTGCTGAAGCTAATGCAAACAGCAACAGCAGTGACACACGTGGTAAGAACACTCCAGCTGGTGGCAGCTGTACCAGGCTACAGAGGGTAGCAGAGGGCCCTTGGTGCAGGTACAGCCAACCTGCAGCCAAAAAGCAGCAGATCTGGTTTTGTTCTCTTTCCTAAGGGTAGGGACTGTGGCAGCTAATTGTCCCTTCTCTGCTGCCCTCTTCAAGCCACCTCTATGCTGGGTGGCTTGAGCAGAGGCAGGTGGATGGGCACCACATGCAGGTCTAGTATTACTGATGGGCACCACAGTACATGACCCTCCTGTCTATCCATCCAGCAGTGTTCTCCCACCTCACACTGGTTGAAAAGACCACCTTACAGGCATCAGGCTTCAGACAGAGTCCCAGAAGAGAAGCTTTCCAGTTTGGACTTCAATCTGAGGGAGAAAACTCAGATGCTTCAATGCAACTGCAGGACCCTACCCTACAAAGTCTTGCTGCATTTCCTCACCTAAGGCAGGGGCTGAGCAAAACGATTTCCCCCACAAGCAAGTTTCAGCAGAGGGGTCCACCATCAGTTTGCTCTCCCAACAGCCTGCCGTGACATTGTTGTGGCCAGCACTTCTCACAGTGCTGACACCACTCATGGCACCACCACGCAAGCATCTGACCAAACTCCCCAAATGAATTCTCTCTTCCAGAGGGGCAGCAAAGCAGGACACAGCAGCCAGCTCTCTGGGTCTCTCCCAGACCCACTGCTGCTAACAAACAGCAGCAGGTGAGCCATGCAGGCTGGTCTCACTACGGGCAGCTCTGAAGAGCATGGAGGAGGGATAGAGTGGAGCTGTTTGCCAAGAGCTGTTCCCAGTGGTCCAGAAGCTGGCAGGGCCCTCTGCAAGGCCAGCAACAGCCCAGCTTGCTGACTGCTGTTAGGCATCTTAAGACATCACATGTGTAAGAAGGTCTTGGAATCCCTTCAAGGGAAAGTGCTCACTGTGATTTTGGATGAGTACTTCTGCTGGAAGTACAAAAGCAGCATCTCAGCTGACAGCCTTCTCAGGTGAAGCATTTCTCCAGGACTGCTCAAGACACTGCTAATGCCAAAATTCAAGAGATCCAATCACATGCAGCTGAACACACCCTCAGCTTACACCTCTCTCCTACCCAAGCTCAGCTGTTTCTCCAGTAATGTCTTTCACAGATCTTGACCCTCCTGCCACAGAAATCCACCACTGCACACATTCAAACATCCTGTGCTGCTGCATACCTAAAAACACCTTTGACAGATCCCAAATCCTAAACCCACTGTCTCCACACCCAGATTTGTGAGCCCAAAGAACATCAGTTGAACCCTGCTGCCAAGTCCCAACTTACTCCAACAAACCTCCCCCAAGAGTTTAGCAGACACAAAAGATCCCATGAAAACAGGAAATGCAAGCAGAAGGCCTGCTCTTGTCTCCTATCCCTAAAAGCAAGAGAGCCCAAAAGCCTCTCTGAGCAGAGCACCAGTTCTCACAAAACATCCAAACCCTACAGCTGTGCAAAGCACAGGGGACAAACTAAACCTAGCAGCTAAGGACTGAAGACAATCAAGGTCTGAAGTCATGCATGGGAACACAGAGCAGCCATCACTGACAGGCAGGAGCTGCACCTGCCACTGCAGGAGTTCCTGCTGCCTTAACACCCTCCACAACCAAGCAGAATCACAGCTTTCTGCAGGATCTGGAAGGATCTGTGTCAACTTTTCCAACACTGAAGAGCCACTACAGAAAGCTGCCATTTCTCCGAGATACCCAAGCAGATTTCAAATTAGGAACTGGAATCCTACAAATATCATGTATATATAAAATTATATATAACTATAATAATATACTGCCTACTATCATAATTGTGACTGCATTGTTAGAGCAAGAGAGTGCTTAAAAAGTTAATTTTTTGTTTTCATTTTTAAGCCCCAAACACCTGCTCACCTAATAGCAGGTGCTGGCTCAGCTGGGAGGGGTTAACCACAACACAGCACTTCAGATTTTATTCTTGCTGCCGACCAATGTTAATCTTGCAGGTAGGAAATGTCAGTAAGGCAAGAGCAAAGTGTAGGTCTGTTTCTCAGTGATATTTACCAGTCATGCTGCTGTCTCTGTTGATTCCATTGTGAAGTTTACAGTGAACAAAGGCTGCATCAAACAACCAGGATCCAAAGAGGTTCAGGATGCTGTTAACTTTTGGCCTGCGTGGAGCTGGAAGCGGCCGTGGCTCAGAACTTGTCTGGTTTGGGCTAGAGAGTGGAGAAGTAGAGGAGGGTTGGTGCTGCACTTTTGAGGGGTGTGCAGTAGTTACCTATTTGAACAGAACAACAGATCAGCTCCTAGCAGCAAGGAAACAGCTTCCTCAGAGCGAGGAGGCTCTCACAAGGGTCAGCTCCTTCCATGCAGAGCAGAAACTCTTACAGTGCTGGTTTTCATGGTGGCTTTGTTCACAGTCACTGCCCGATGCCGGCGGTTGTGGGGCGGAGTGGTGTTGGTGGCAGTGCTCTGGGGCATGCTCAGCCTGTTCACGGGCGTGGGGGGAGCACTGTCAGAGCGGGGCCGAGAGATGCCTGCAGATCAAGAAACAAAGCAAAGCTTTCAGCAACGCTGCAGGGGCAGATGCAGCAAGTAGTGACCACCTGGGTCCCGAGAACAGACTACTGCACCCTCTGCTCCCCACGACAGCAGCAGTAAGCAAAACACCTCTCTTCTTTCACTCCTAGCAGCACTACATGCCTGAGGAAAGCAAGCCCTGCTTCCAGGAGAGAAGCCAGCCCTGGCAAGGACCCAGGAGGCCCACAGCTTCAGGAGGTGGCAGGCAGCACGTGGGGCATGAAGCCTAGGAGCAGGCAGAGGAAAGGGGCAAGGCTCCTTAGCAAAAACAATTTAACAGCTCACTCCTGCTGACATTTAGATGCCTCTCATCTTGGCCTTTCTTTCCCAACTGTACCTCCCACAGCCTGTTCGGCAACACGGCCAAGCTGTCTGACCCTCCAAAGACACCTTGGCTCCCCAGGGCCACCCACCACACACTGCTCTGCTTCCACAGCCAAACGTAGCCAGCACAAAGGATGAGGAAAGAAAGTGCAGCAAGCTGCAGCTTTCCTGGCAGCAGCAGGACATTGGATTCTTCCTTCCTGCAACTACCCTCATGCTCCAGCTGCAGAATGAAATGTGGAATGGCAGAGAGTGCAGATCTGACACAGCTGCTTCTGGCTGTGCTCAGTAATGCCCCCAAGTACTTCTCACCACGCAGGGCAGAACAGGCTCCTGCCTGCCTTCTGGCTTGGCCTGCCTGCTCTGGAAGGAAGAGGCAGGGTGTAGCCAAATGCACACATGGTGGGCAAGAGAAAACCCATGGGTTTTGGTCCCGGGGAAGAACGCAATGACATCAGCCATCAGCCTTAGCTGAAGGGCTCCATACTGCAGCTCCACAGCTGCCTGAGCACGCTCCACATGCACACCCACAGCTCTCCTCCAGCCTGCAGTCTTTGCTTTGGAACTCCAAGTGGGCTATCACCACCCAGGTGATTCAGCTGGACACAGGAGACCTTCAGAAGTCTGAGATCCCTGACTGAACCACCTTTCTAAAGCTTGTGTTGACAGCAAGGCTCCTGGCATGCTGGCAGACCTCAATCAGAACCCATCACACCCCCAACACAGCCTGCAGACAAGGAGATGTGAGGAGGACTCTCAGACAGCCAGATGAGAAGATCACCACACCACTGGTGCGGTAGAAGTCCCTGATAAGAGTCCCAGACTATTCTCAAGGTCGAAGAGGAATTCCCCACACCAGCTGTGCCAGCCATGGTGCAGGCTTTGTGCAAAGCTAAGGATTGCTCAGCCTCTTCCTCTCCCTCCTCTTCAAGAAGCACCCCTCAGGAGTGTTACACTGCAAACTGACAATGAATTACTAACTACCCTTTCACAAACCCCTGGGAACAGCATGGGTTTTCCCCAGGACCTGCTTAACTCCTCAAGAAAATGAAATAAATCAGTAAAATGCACTTCAGAAGAACCCTTTTAGTTGAACTTTCTTTTCCCAGTTATTGTTTCAGTGCAGACTGCCAAAGCCTACAGTCAGAGGTATAGAGATAAGAGTCTCAGTAACACAAGGAGGTTGTTTTCCTAAGGTTAAGCCATGTTACTGTCTATATATTATCATACAATCCTCCTTTAGCAAGTTGTGGCATTATTTGACAGACTAATTAATATTTTCCATCTCACCTCTGGTAGTAGCAAAAAGCAACCACTAAAACTCATTCCAATTGCAGAAATATATCTGGAAGAACACAGTGGACACAGCAAATCTCAGGCTTAAGCACCACGGGTCAGGAAAAATGACTGTTTGCTCTTTTACATTACTTTCCTTTCTAATTCTAATTTTCTAATTCTGCAAAAGTGAAATCTATAGGGGCAAAAATTTGCTTGCAGTGAGGAATAAAGTACTAATACAGCTTTTCCTTGCAGTCTGTTTTCAGAAACACAGAATCTACTTCTGATAAGATGAGTCTAAGAATTCAGTCAGACAGGAGGGTCTTAAGGTGTTTTGCTCAAGTAGACTGAAGGATTCTCGGTTTAAACAAAAAAATCAAATGGACAAGACACCAAAAAGCCCAAATCCGCAGCCTGTAAGAGCTGACAGCTGAATTCCACTGCCAATTGTTTGTTCTGAACACACTTTGGGTATCTGCTTGAGTCTTCTGCAGTCTCATACAAGCTCACACTGCTGGCAGCTGACATATAAACCCCAAAGCGGGAGACACCTTGCTCCTCAGTTTCCAGTGGCATGCTTTCTCTGAAGAGTTATTACCAAGCCCGAAGCAAATTAGGAATCATGTCTTACATTTCAGGTGTTTTATAGTGTTACTTCAAACTGACCAGCCAGGGCTTGCTTCTGCTCTGCCTTCCAGTCAACCCTGAGCAGGCACAAAGTGCAGCTTTCCTTCTCGGCAGCACCAGGCACCCCCTAAGATGCCTCAAAGAGCCTGCTGCACTGCCAGTTCTGTATAGGAAGAAACCCAGAGTCATTTGGTTTTGGAAGGAAGTGGCTGCATGTTGATGATGCTGAGAAATGGAGTCCCTGTGTCAGTCTGGAAAGCTGTTCCCAAGTTGTTTAAACAAAGGGAAAAGGCCTTCTGGAGTCTTTCACTGGGTGTCTTCAGCAAACTCAGTCTTCTGACAGCAAAATTCTGGAGCTGTGGTCTTGGCCCTGCTGGGTTTTACACAGAGCCTATTTATAAGGCCTGAAATTGTGCCCAGGGAGGGTTAGGTTGGAGATTAGGGAAAATGTCTTTGCTGCAGGAGTGGTCAGGGATTGGCACAGGCTGCCCAGGGAGGTAGTGGAGTCCCCATCCCTGGAGGTGTTCCAGAACCGTGTGGCCATGGCCCTTGGGGACAGGGTTTGGTTGCTGTGGTGGGGTTGGGTTGAAGGTTGGATCTGATGATCTTAAAGGGCTCTTCCAACCCAAACCATTCTATGATTCCATAGAGACCAACTGAAACTGGCCCCTGCAAAGATCTGCAGACAGTGGAAGTAAGTGCAGGACCTACAAACCCAGGCACTGCACACAGCTGCTTCCACAACGCTGAGAGGCAGTGGTGAGTGCCCACAAGATGCCAAAAGCACAGGGTGGGACAGAGGAAGCAGTCTTGCTTGGGGCACAGATGGCTGAATTTTAAACTTCACATTCATTGGTACTGCATTGTATTTATTCTCCTATTCCTGTATACACAGATGGACACTGGAAGTGACCTATGTCCCACACCTATCCATTCCAGGATTCACAGGTTGCATCAGGTTGGAAGTGACTCTCAAAGGGCATCTCCTCCAAGCCCTCTGCAGGCAGCAGGGACACCAACTAGAGCAGGCTGCCCAGGGATACAGCCAGTCTGACCTTGAATGTCTCCAGGGATGGGGCCTCTACCATATCCCTTGGACAAGCTGTTCCAGGGCTTCACCACCCTCATTGTGCAGAACTTCCTCCTGATGTCCAACCTAAATCTCCTCTGCTCCAGTTTCAGTCCTTGCCCCTTGTCCTGTCACCACAGGCCCTTCTAAACAGTCCCTCTCCAGCCTTCCCTTCAGGTACTGGAAAGCTGCTCTAAGGTTTTCCTGGAGCCTTCTCTTACTCCAGGCTGAACAGCCCCAACTCTAGCCTAAGCTCCCTCAGCCTGTCCACGTAGAAGAGGTGTTCCAGCCCTCTCATCTTCCTGGCCCTCTCCAGACCCACCCTGGCTCTGCTTACAGGCAAGACAGCTCTCAAGAAAATAAAATAATGGCTCAGTTTCTGTCTCCAGCTCTGCACAGATAGGATGAAAGCATTACCTAGGAATGCATCCACTAAACAGCTGATCCCACGCATGGCACGAAAGAATATTTGAGGCAGATGTTTAAGGCAGGGGTACTGGTTCAGTTCTTGAGTCATCCCACTCACATTCAGAAACTGCTCCTGAAATTTGGGGGTAGAGCTAATAATGGCTGGGTTACTCAAATCCACAGGATTGCTGCACAAAAAGAGCAAAAGACAGTTTAGTCAGCTTGAGCAGCAGCTACCATTCTGAAAACACTTAAAAGATGCCACAGCTTAAGGCACTTAAACAGCAGCAGCAGCAGGCAGTACTCAGTGGCAATGTATTGTCAGCTGTCACTCCAGCACAAGAGGTCAGTTCTCCGTTTCTGGGCTGGCAGTAATTATCTTTGTTCCAAGCACCACTCAAACACACTGAATAACATTAAGACCCAGCGAAGCAGAGCACACAGAATAATGCCACTGCTGCAACAAAACTCATTACTTAGGAGGTCTTCTGAACTCTAAGAGGTCCTTACGTTGTTAAAATTCTCCAAGGTAAGCTGTGAGTTAACTTTGCCAGCAAAGAGGGAGAAGAAAGGGAGTGGGTTGTAAAACCAGACTGACAGAACTGCTGCAACAGCAATTTCAGACATGAAGAGCACAGTCCTTGAGACAGTACTAGCAGGAATGAAGGGAAGGAGCAGAGTTTTTTCCAGGTAAGCAGCAGATTCTCAGCAGCCTGATGGGTTTTAGCTTTCCATCAGCAGATGATGAGTGTACAAGTTTCCTGTTCTGGTCCTGCAATGCCAATGGTTTCTGTGGTGTATTGAAGGAAGAGTAGCATGGGTGGATAAAATTAACTGTCTGGCTTTCTTCACATGAAAAAAGAGATACACCCATCCCAAAAATAAACGTTGGGAGGGTCAACTGAACCCCCTGGAGAATAAATGGAAGCAGCACCCATCTCTTAGAGCTATTGTTCTGCTTTTCCTTTTTGCTGCCTCAGAAAAACAAAACTGCACTGATGTCCTCCAAAATGCCAAATAGCAAAAAGCTTTGTGAAGTGAAGCAGTTTACACTCTGCAAGAGCCAGAGAGCTCAAAGCTGAGCAACCCACTCACAGTCCTGCCCTGAACTGCTGCAGGGCACCAGGACAGCTTTTGCTCTTCGATTGTAGTTGGTGCTTAAGTCCAGAGACTTTTTCCTCTTGGTCGTGCTAATTGCCAAGCCCTGCCCTGCCCTGCCGGGGTAGCTGCAGTTACCGTACCTCAGCATGTGTAAAAAGCGAAACCAGGTTTGTGCAACGCACTCATTGTCCATCTCGGGAGGGATCAGACCAGCATCTTCGTCGGGAATTTTAAATGGAGGAAAGGAAGGGCCGTAGGTGAACCGCAGCAATCTGTAAAGCAAGGCAGACAGAGCTGTCAGTGCACATCCCCTGGCAACTGGAGCGTCTCAGAGCCACAGAAAGGTAGGAGTAGGAAGGGACCTCTGGGGAGCATTGAGCCCAACTCCCTTGCTGCAGCAGAATCCCCCAGGGCAGGTCGCACAGGGACACAGCCGGGTGGGTCCTGAAAGTCTCCAGAGCCTGCTCCAGGGCTCCAGCACCCTCACACCAAAGAAGTCTCTCCTCACGCTGAGATGGAATTTCCTGTGATTTAAGTTTACAATCCATTGCCCCTGGTCCTGTCACGGAGCACCACTGAACAGAGCCGCCCCTCAGATACTCACAGACCTCGATCAGGTCCCCTCTCAGTCTTCTCCTCTCCAGCCTACACAGCCCCAGGTCTCTCAGTCTTTCTTCATAACAGAGAAGTTCCAGTCCCCAGTCATGCCCACAGCCTTCAATGGACTCTCTCCAGCAGATCCCTGTCTGTCTTGAACCGGAGAGCTCCAAACTGGACACAGTACTCTAGGTGCGGTCTCATGAGCACAGAGAGGGAGGAGAACCTCCACAGGTGAGTCCACAGGCACCAACAGACACCCCAAGCCCTCCTAGAGATCCCCATTTTACACAATCACTTGGGTCTCTTACAGCTTTGCAGAGTACCTGCCCTGGAGCCTGCCCAAAGTCCAACCAAACCCAAAGGCTGTTAAGGCACAACTCCCCTCAAGCAGCTCTCTCCTCCGGTTAGCCAGAGAGGGGTTACCAAGTAACAGAGTCACACTCACAGCTGGTAAGGTGTAAGAGAGAAAGGGGAAGGAAGGAAAAAAAAGGAACCGAAGCCCTTATCCTCAGTCTCTAGCTAAAGTTCCAAGGACCCCAAGCATATCCCATAAGGATGGGTACAGCTTTAAGTTCCAAGTCACTGATGACTTCAGCTTACAGCGGCACACTAAGCAGCACTGATTGCCACCCCACAAGCAGCAGGGGATTTGCAGTCCAGAGCAGCAAGCTCTCTGAAACAGATGCTCCATGTTTTGGAGAAGCTGGGAGCTGCAGGACAGTGAATATTCTTGAGCTCCTGCTGTCTGGACCCCTGCTTCAGCCCCAGCTTTGCAAATTTAAAGAACAAACTTCCCCGATAATAAAATCCTGGTGTTCAGTAGATGGATGGAAGAGATCTGACCTGCACCTTCTCAACATCTGAGCATTTCCAGAAATCATTTTTTGGTCTTTGCCTTAAGCTAAACTCACTTCTAGCACCATTTCAGCTCAGGGTAGGACAGCAGCTCCCAGCCAGCTAATGCAGAAGACACTGGAAGGGCGTTTGGAATCACAGGCATCAGCAAGCAGCTTGGCTGGCACAGCAGGAGCTGCAGGACACACCCAGGGCACATCCCTGGGCAGGCACCACCACCACGCTGCCAACCCAGCACCCCTCTCTGCTTAGTGCCCCACAGGAGGTTCCTGCTGAGGAGTTTCCTAGCTCTGGAAAAAATCAGAAGAGTGGGGGCACCCCTGTGCAAAGCATGGCCCACAGCTGTTCTGCAGTGGGCTCCACAACTTCACGTCCTCCCCTTATGAGCCCCAAGGAATCAGATTTTCAAGGACCATGGTCAGATCTTAACTGAAATTTGGGACATCTTCAAGAATGACCGAAGACAGAAATTAATTGTAACCCACACAGGCAAACAGTTAAAATACACTTGGAGCATCCCAGCTCATAGTCACAGAATGGCTCAGGTTGGAAGGGACCTGAAAAATCATGTAGTTGCCAGGGCTGGGAGGGACCTCAAGGATCATCCAGCTCCAACTCCCTGCCCTGGGCAGGGACACCTCACACTAGAGCAGGTTGCCCAGAGCTACATCCAGCCTGGCCTTAAAGACCTCCAGGGATGAGGCTTCCACCACCTCCCTGGGCAACCTGTGCCAGTGTCTCAGCACCTTCATGATGAAGAATTTCTTCCTAAGGTCTAATCTCAATCTCCTCTCTTCTAGCTTGGATCAATTTCTCCCAGTCCTATCACTACCCAACAACCTAAAAAGTCCCTCCCCAGTTTTCCTATACGCCCCTTCAGATACTGGAAGGTACAATAAGGTCTCAGAGATCATCTACTCCAATCCCCTGCCATGGGCATGGACACCTCTCAATTACACTTGATTGCCCAAGGCCTCAGCCAGCCTGACCTGACACACCTCCACAGAGGAGGTATCCACAACCACTCTGGGCAGCCGGTTTCAGAGTCTCATCACCCTTGTACTGAAGAACTTCTTCCTCAGACCTAGATCCTGGCTTCATGCTGCTGTGCAGTCACAGGACAGGCACAGACTGGCATTGTCTCTCTGCACACCTCTCCCAGGACCAGTTTCCAGGTGTGTTTAAGTGGAGAAAGTGTTCTCCCCTCAGAAAGAGTTCTCCCAACTCAGAAAACTGTTCACTACAGCACTTTGAGGTTGGAGCCTCACTGAAGTGCATTATAAACCACCACTGAATTTCATGCTGGCCTCCAAAGAGTGCAGCTCTGTTGCATCAGGTGCAAGGCAACACTGCTGAGCAGCAGAGAAAAACACTGCAGAATCTGCAGCCTGCTGTGCCCCAACAGAACTCAGATTGTTAGTCAACAGTGGAAGGTGAAGTGTGGGCACAGAGCATGCAGCAGGGCACCAATGCATGTTTGGAGACAGAGTTGTTCTTTTCAGATCAGTGAATCACAAAACATCTCCTGTTACACAACGCTGGGCCCAGTCTGCTAAAAATAGCTGGAGACGAGCGTGGGAACAGCAGAACTTCTGTTGCAGTTTTTTTTTTCACACAGGTTTGACAAGGAGCTGCATAAACTGGGGAAAAAGATCTATCCACACTTGGATTTTGACAGGTAACTCAAAAGCAAATGTTTACAGAGCTGACATCAAGCCCTGCAGAAAAGCACACTGCTGAACTTCCCACAGTGCAGCAGTTCCAATCCCTCTTAGAACTCCCACAGAAATGGTGAGACCTCTCTGGAGAGTTGCGAGGAGGAGACCTGGACCCCTGCCTCTCACCAATTAATTTAATTATTTGAATTAAATTTACTAATGTCTCCTCCAAGTGGCTAAGATTTGTCCCCCAGAGTTCCTACCACAAATACCACCATATTAAGGATACTAACGCTGCTCTCGCTGCTCAGGGCCTTCTACAGCAGCAGCCCACAGACCCTCACTGTCCCCAAGCCCAGCACAGCCTGGAACAGCTCTCCTCTCATCCTCTCTGGAGGAGAGGCTAATGCCCAGAGCAGAGCCTGCAGCCAGGCTCTGGCCCCACACCAGGCAGCTGTAAGCACGGTTTCAGCTCCAGGGCAGGAGAGGCAGCAGCCCAGAGTCACCTCAAACAGCAGCCTGCAGGAGGTGCTCTGGTGGTGACTGCCAGCAAGCACACAGAGCACAGCGACCATGGCCCCTACACACCATGCAGAGTCACAGAGACAGGCGCAGACTGAAGGGCCAAGCAGGTGTTGAGAGCAGCCAGCAGCAGCCAGCCCAGCACAGGGCGTCCCTGGCAGGGCAGCAAGGACACAGTGACAGCCTTGTACGGGTGCTGCTCCCTCGGCCTGGGGCTGCTCTGCATGCTGTGAGCCAGGCAGGGAAACAAGGATGGGCCCGGGAAGGAGCGGAGGAGAGCCAGGGTCAGGGTCACCCCGCAGGTGTTCATCCCCTGGGACTGCTCCTACCTGGAAGTGAGGGCACAGATGACCTTGCTCCACTGCTCCACCACCGCAGGGTGGTGTCTCCAGTTGGCCACCATCTCTTTGGCAGTTTTCCAGTAGGGCGGGGTGGGGAAGCAGCGTGTGCAGGCCAGCAGCCACACCTCGAAGAGGACCCCGATCAGCTTCTCTGCCAGGTTCTCGGCAATGCCACCTTCCGGCACAAACAAAGTAGGCTTGGTGAGGACGTCAGCCACAGCATTACAGCTGCCTCCCCAGCTGAAATGTTCTCTTTTTAACCACTGAAGGGGACTGCTGACTGCTCCCTACAATCAGCCCTGCCACACCACCAAAGCCCATGTGCAAAGCAGAGGCACTGAGGTGTGTGCTAAGGGGTGCAGGGAATTCACTGATCCTAGACTGTCTTCTGCTGCACTCTACTGGTATTGAAGGCTGTGCTGAAAACCAGGCCTAAGCTGCCAACATTCCTTTCCAGTAGGCAGGTCACAGAGCAAAACCCAAAGGGGTTTCAGTGAAACCAAGAGCACTGCCTGAAACATCTGCCCAAAGGCTCTGCTCTACAAACACATTCAGGAAAACTGAGCTCCAGCTCCTCCAGTGTTTCACTGCAGAGCAGTGCAGCAGAACTGGGAGCCAGCTACTGTGCTTTGGTGGTTACTAAGGGCTTTTAAGAGGTTTCCCCCACCCTCCTGGCAGCTCAGCACTAAGCAGAGCCAAAGGCTTTTGCAGTAATTGAAACAAGTGGAAGTTGAACATGAACCTTGCACAGTTGGAGCTGCTAGAAGAGTGTCATTGATCTGAAGGAGAAACAACAGCAGCACCTCCCAGGTTTCTCTTGCCATGATGGTCGATTCCCGAGCCAGCTTCTGGACAGCTTTCAAAACCTGCAAGCACAATCTAATCTGACTAGATCCTGGGTCTGGCCTGCAAGAGAAGAAAACAACACTTGAGTCTCTACACCAGAACCATGAAGTAATGCACACAGTCCCATGAACTTTCAGCGGTTATGAGAGGAAACATCAATGCTTCCTTGACCAAGAGCTGAGAACAGAAGCTAACTGGCTTCTGTGCACTCCAGCTCTGTCTTTACATGTCCTAATTCTGCCTTTGTAAGTACGAGAGGCACCACTCACCAGTAGGGAGGCAACACTGACTGGGGCAAGCACAACCAATTATCCCAAAAATGCCTCAAACCAAACAGTGAGAATGGAGCTGAGACATCACTAATTGTTACCTGTATCATTCAGAAGAAGAGTGGCAAAACAAGGAGATTTTGTTAATAAACTCATTTAAATTCTTGTGAGTTCTACTCTTGCTTCTAAATGTAGATCAAATTCCTTGGATTTACAGACTCATGGATTACATCATGTTGGAAGGGACTCTCAAAGGGCATCTTGTCCAACCCTGCCAGAGGCGGCAGGGACACATCCAACTAGAGCAGGCCGCCACGTCAAGTCTGACCTTGAATGTCTCCAGGGATGAGTCCTCCACCACCTTCCTGGGCAACCTGTTCCAGGGTCTCACCACCCTCACTGTGCCTAACTTCCTCCTGATGTCCAACCTAAACCTGCCCGGCTCCAAACTACTGCCCTTCATTCTGTCACTGCAAGCCCTTTCAAACAGCCCCAGCCTTAGAAGGAAAAAACCCCAAACCTAGAAGAAGGTCGTCAAACACAAAAACTAAAGAAAGGGGTAGGGAAGGAAGGGAACACATTGATACCATCAAGGTTTTCCCTACAGTAACAACCAGTTCCAAACCACTGCTGCTGAGTCACTCAACACGGAGTGCTGCAGAGGCAGCACAAAGCAGCTCTCTGCCCATCAGTTCACTTGTCCAAGGCAGAATGGGGACAAAACTGTAATATAAACTGTTTGAGGCAGTCTGAGAGACACTAGTAAACAAAGCTGGGGAAGAGTAGGAACTTAAAGAGTGAAGGAGAAGACTACAAATTCATATGTGCAACAGATGCAATGTTTCCTCATCCCTCTCACCACTTACTGAAGGGATGACAAAAAACATAAAAAACTATCACAGTATCAAGGGAGGGCATTCTGCCCCTCTGCTCTGCCTCCAGCTCTGGTGCCCCCAGCATAAGAAGGGCATGGAACTGCTAGAGAGGGCCCAGAGGAAGCCACCAAGATGCTCAGAGGGCTGCAGAACCTCCCCTGTGGAGACAGGCTGGGAGAGTAGGGCCTGTTGAATCTGGAGAAGAGGAGGCTCCAGGGAGACCTTAGAGCAGCCTTCCAGTACCTGAAGGGGCTTCAAGAGAGCTGGGGAGGGACTTCTGACAAGGGCTGGGAGTGACAGGACAAGGGACAATGGCTTTGATCTGGGAGAAGGAAGAGAGAGAGGGGATGAGGAAGAAACTGTTGAGAGTGAGAGTGGGGAGAGATTGGCACAGGCTGCCCAGGGAGGCTGCAGCTGCCTTTTCCCTGGAGCTGTTCAAGGCCAGGCTGGATGAGGCCTTGAGCAACTTGGGAGGTGTCCCTGCCCATGGCAGGGGATTGGAACTGAATGAGCTTTAGGGAGGGACCCTTCCAACCCATTCTATGACTCTGAGCATTACCTTCCACTGGACTAAGCAGCATTAGCAGACTGCTACCAAAAGCTTTCAGCACGATGCAAACCGAAGAGTCCTCCTGCAGAGCAAGCATCTCAAAGACACACTGCTCCACTGGGCAGAGACCTGCTTCTCCTAAGGAGCAGGAGCTGATGCCAGGATCACTCACAAACATGCTTCAGAGTGCTGTCTGTGAATGCTGTAGTACAGCACTGCACACACAGTGACACTCATCCAAAGCGCAGACCAGCAGCCCCAGCCGAGCACTGCAGCAGCTTGCCAGATCCTTCCAGCCAGTCTCTGCAGAACAAAGCCTGGGAGCAGTGACAAGCCCTGCCTTGGTTCTTGCACTGTCTTTTACTGAGCAGCAACAGGGCAGGGAGCCTGATCAAAAGGTATCCTCAACCTTAACAGGCTTCAAATGTCACAGCCTGTTTCCAGACTTGTTTCCTCAATAATTAAGGCAATCTATAAAAAGGAAGCTTCCATTTAAGAGCTCCATATGCAAGATGACTAATGGGATACTTCTGAGCAACTCTAGTAAAGGCAACGCTCATCCCCATCCTTCTCCAGTTCCTCTTGCCCACAAAGTGAACTGACTGGCACCCTGGTTGCAGTATTTTGTAGACTCATGTCTGGGACCTACTGAAAAGAGTTCTGAGAGTTACAGGAATGAGCGGACTGAAGCAGCTCTTATGAGGACAGGCTGAGAGCCCTGGGGCTGTTTAGTCTTGAGAGGGGACCTGATAAATGTCTGCAAATACCTGAAGGGTGCTGTCATGAGAGCTGCAGCCAGACTTTGCAGTGGTGCTCAGTGACAGGAGAGGGCAGTGGATGTAAACTCAGTCACAGGAAATTCCATCTCAGCATGAGGAGAAACTTCTTTGGTGTGAGGGTGCTGGAGCCCTGTAGCAGGCTACCCAGAGAGGCTGTGGAGAATCCTTCTCTAGACAACTTCAAGGCCCACCTGCATGTGTTCCTGTGTGACCTGCCCTGTGTGGTCCTGCTTTGCAGGGGCTTTGGACTCAGTGATCTCCAGAAGTCCCTTCCAACCCATCATTCTGTGACTTCCACAGAACCTTTTGGTTCCCACACTCCTTTGCAACAAGAACTGCTCTCCTGATTTCACAAGAAGCAGAAATCATCACAAAGAAGTATCTCTTACACTTGGACAGTGCTCATGGTCTCTCAAGCAATTCCAGGCAAGACCCTGGTACCTACATCTCAGTCTCCTGGGGAGGGAAGGCAGAGAGAGAAATGTTGTTGTATTTTATTTCTGTGCTTTCAGCAAGAGTTTGTAGCACTGAACCTCCATCTGCCAGCTGGAACCACTACTGCTAGCTCATCCACAGGGCTTCCTCAATCCTGTAGGGCTGACAGACAAAACATGGGGAATGCTGAGATACAGCAAGACGAGAAGATCTCATTCATGAGGGTGGACAGAAAGTCAGTGCTGGAGGGGAGGATGCAAGCAGCTCTCCCTAGTCATTGCTCTTCTTTTTCAGCACCACACTGTCCAAAGGGCTGTGCACACAAACACTTGGATGCAGCTGAGCACTCAGGCTGCAGAGACTGACACAAACCTGCTTTGTATCTGGTGCATGCATGACCCTGTGATGTTGTGTAACTGCTCACTTAAGGCTGCTGCATTTCACACCTCAACTCTGTATCCTCTTCCTCAGGGTCTGAAACCCTCACCACAAGCCTGGGCCAGCACTTTCCAGGTAGCCAAACCAGGAGCTGCCTCATTTCCAGAAAACCAGGATGAGGAAGTTCTTTAAATCACAACCTCCACAGAAGGTAGGTTTATGATAAAGGTTTGGTGTTTTCAGCACAGAGGCAGATGCCTCCAGGATACAGTTCAATGCAGATTGCTACAAGACCCCCCAGGTAGGTGTACCACAGGAGTCCCTCAGTACCATCAAAGTGCATGGGTTGGGTTAAACCATGGCTCATCATCCTCTTCCCTCTCGAAGGCATGTAAGGAAATGAACCTTTGCTTTCACTCGAACAAGGTGTGCACAACTTGGTTCTGCATTTAATTTCCATTACGGAATGTCTTCCTGTGCCTGGAGTGAATTCAACACAGCTCCCTGGCGAATAAAAGTTGAGCTTTAATTTCTGTTTCTTACAGAGTAGGGGTTTGAGCACTAAATGTTGACAGCAGCAGCCATGAAAAAAAAAAAAAAACCCTGCTTCAGGGGTTCAGCATCTCAGAAGCTTTTCAGAGAAGAGCAGTAGAATAGTTACACTGGGTGGAAGGGTGAGTGTTCAAAATAATGATTTTCCAGCCCTCCCTGCCCCTAGATGTTAATAACCTCCTTCAACAGCTACCATGTGCAGTCTACCACTCTGCATCAAGCTTCCTCAATGAAGTCGGAAGTAGCCTGGAACTGCAGTTTGTGAATACTGAACTGCCTGCTTCCAGTGCCCCTGGCATGAAAGCAGCCAGAGGATCCCAGTGAGAACTATTTAACAGACTAGTGATTCTCAGTTGTGCCAGGAAAGTCAAGGTTCCCAGAGAGCAGACTGTGTTCTGCATGTGCTAAAGCTGAGACAAGCCTCTGCAGAAGTCCAGCCCAGAAGCCTGCCTTCCTCACCCCCCTGCCGTTGCCCTGATCACACTTTAACGCCTTTTTCAGCACAAGTTCAATCACTGACAGCCAAGGCTAGGTGGCAGACTTTGAAGCAATCAGAAAACAGCAACAGACTCCTCATTTGAATTTGTATGAGTTGTTATTCAAAGCCTTTTATTAGTAAAACCCGTGGGTGAAGTTAAGCAATCGAAGGACAGCAGAGCAGTTTGAAGGCCACCTGCAGTGATGCTCTTGTACTTATACACAGCAAAAACTGATCTGAAGCAATGTCATTCAACACTGAACTGCTGTTTCACAGGGCACCACTACACATCCTCCTCTCTCTGACCCCACAGGTGTCCAACAGCAGCAGGTAAACTTGTTACAAACACAGCACAACGTCTGAGCACTGACAAGATCACTTTGCCAGGAGCTGGAAGCATCTGCATCTCAGCATCACTATCCAAGGATGCCTTCTGGAACACTGGGCTGTCAGACAGGCAAGCACTCTCCTGCAGGATCCTTTCCAAACTACCACTGAAAGACAGTCACCGTAATTAGGCCAAATTAACAGGCAGCAAGATGCAAGCTACCTCATGAAAGACCATCCAGCACGTGAGAAATGTGTCAAGACTTAAGTAACCAAGGCATGGGATTGCCACGGCGTGCTCCCAGCTGCCTCAGTTTCGCACAACACCAAGCCTGTGATGATACAGTGATGCTATTTAACCTTTGCCCTATCCTCCAGCCATCCTAGGGGTGACTTTTTATGTTCTTAGAGCAGTAAATATTTCAGTCTACAAATAATCTGTAATTACAATCACCTAAACACAGCAACAACTCCTTTGCTGCTGAAAATTAAAAAAGAGGTTTAGGAAGACACCTTCCTCCCAGCCTTGCACTGGCAGCAGACAGACTTTAATGAAGAGCCTCCAAGGCTCAGCAGGGCTCTTCGACAGGTCACCTGCCAGCTACAGCCTCCCAAGTGTCCCAGCCCCAACACTCACCTCGGGACAAAGAGATTTTGGAGATGTTTGAGAATGCTTTGAACATAAAGGTTCGGTTCCTTGATGACTGGTAAAGGGATGGAGTCCTTAGGTAACACAAGAGCCATGATCCAGTCTGTGTACACATCCACACAGTATTTGACAGTGTCGCCGTCCAGAGGAAGGGTCAGCCCATAGCAAACCACCTCCATAGTCCATTTTACCTGCCCAAACGCAAAGTAAAGTTATTAAAAGTAAATGTTAGCAAGTAAACAACAATCAGAGCACACTGGTTTGAACTCCAGGTAACGGCAGTTCTGTGGTGTGGGCAGTTCTACCTAAGGCACACTGAAAGGCAAGGTCGGCTAAGGGACTGTGTAACCTTGTAAATGGCCAAGCAGCCTCAGCCCTGACATGCCAGAGCTGCTCCAGTGGCAGATTTTCAAATCCTAGTGAGCACTTGGACTATACAAAGGTTACACCAAATACGCACTGTTGCTTCCAGAATGAATCACAGAAGGGTCTGGGCTGGAAGGGACCTCCAGAGCTCATCCAGTCCAAGCCCTGCACTCAGCAGGGTCATCCTCCACTAGAGCAGGTTGCCCACAGCCCTCTCCAGCCTCACCTGCAACATCTCCAGGCATGGGCCTCAACCACTTCTCTGGGCAACCTGTTGCAGTGTTCTAGCAGCCTCCTGCTGCAGAACTTGTTCCTCACATCCAATCCAAATCTGCTCTGCTCTAGTTTGCAGCCATTGCCCTCGTCCTGCCCCTGCAGGCCTTTGGGCACAGTCTCTCTCCAGCCTGCTTGGAGGCCCTTCAGGTACTAGAAGGCTGCTCTAAGGTCTTGCTGGACCCTTCTCTTCTCCAGGCTGAACACCCCCAGCTCCCTCAGCCTGTCCTTGTAGCAGAGGTGCTCCAGCCCCCTGAGCATTTTTGTGGCCCTCCTCTGTACCCTCTCCATCAGGTCATTAGGAAGGATTCATCTGTTAACTGCTAAATTACTTGGTGATTTCTGCTGGTTTGGAGTTTCTGCTTTATCCTGAGCTTCCTGCTACAGCAGCTCAGATGAATGCTCCCCACCAGGTCATGAAGCAGCCTGTTGCTATGCACTGCCTGTTCACAGCAGCCTTCTGTAGGTTACTAACCTAAAAACACAGCACACCTCCCAAAACCTGGACAATAAAAGCATCTATAGGAACTCATTGCCACCCCTCTGGGTCTCTGAGGAAATGCACTCACTTCTTTGTCTGTTTTTAGTAAGCTCTCACTTCCAACAGATGATGTAATTAAAGCTTGTCCAAGAGGACGCACCACTGCATTTGCCACTTCTCTGCCCACGCTCTCAGGATAGCTGTGAAGGACACTGGTATTACCCTGGTCATTCTGAATGACAAGATGCAAGGACCTCCACTCTGAGTACATAGTGCCTCTATGCTACGATCCAAACACCTGTGGGACAAGGGACGAGAAAAGACAGCGTTAGTGGGAGTGCTCCTGGTGGCATTAACAAACCTGAGGCTGTGTGCCAGGACAGATGTCCAAGTGCACATCTGTCATACACCTGAAGACACAGGGTTGGGTTCCACCTTGGCGGTTTTCAGCTCTGACTGTGGCTTGGCAGAAGGAATGCAGTTTCTGGCAGAGACTAGCAGCCCATCTATGACACTTCAGCCTGAGAAGTGACTTTGCCTCACAACTTCTGCTTGTGCCACCCTTGCAGGTGGCAGCAGGAGAGATGCTCTTGGTTCCATGACATCTTTGGCTAAATCAGGGTTTTTGTTCACCCCAGCAATGGTTCTAGCTCAGTTCTTGAGCCCTCATTCAGCTCAGCAATAGTTACAAACACACACCAGGAAGCCTTCAGGAAAATCTCAGGCACCTCAGAAGACAGAAATTCAGCCTCTTTCCCATTCACAGAGTCCTTCTCTTACAGCATGCACTGCTCAGAGCTGCTGGCTGCACAACCTGATTTGCTGTTGCTGAAGAGTACACTTCATCTGAAGTGATTCCAAGTGACTACTCCTTGGTGGTTCATCAACTTAAAGCCAGGATCACTTCGCAGCAGGGCTACCGAGCCTCAGGAGCATGCCCCACTGCACTCCATAGCCTTGCAAAGTCCATATACACAGAGCCTCTCCCTGATCTGCATAAAAAAAGCCAGTGGAGAAGGTCCCAGGGAGCTGTCAGAACTAAGCAGGCACAGCAGAGCTCTCCTTCCAGCAAGGCTCCCAGCACAGCTGCAGCCCTGCCTTTCCTTCCAGCTCAGGGGGCCAAACTGACTGGGAACAAACCAGGTTTTTGCAGTGGTGGGGCCTGGGGGAGGTAGAGGCTGACACTGTTGCAAGACTACAGCCAAGTGAGGCAAGCTGGAAGCAGCAGACGTTAAGCTCTGCTTCCACGGTCAGAGCGGGCAGCAGCAGGGCACAGTGTGTGCCAAGGCCAGCAGCTAGCCAGGAGATGGCCACCCAGTGTCACCAGCAGGCAGCTGAGGGACACCTGCCAGGCACTGCCAGGTTTATTTACATGTCAAAATATTACAACACTAACCCAGCACATTTTTTTCCTCTGCTGAGACAGTTTTTAGCTGGAACAAGATGTCTTTAGCTGTGCCAACACAAAGAAACAGCCCCTCTGCCAGTGGCAGGCTCAGCGATACCAACACCTGTTGCTGGGCAGGTGGTAGCAGGGCAGCCTGAGCCATGAGAACTGGACTGCACTGTTTCACTCCAACAGCAGCAGCCTGGCAGCAGTTATCTGAGCCAGCTGACCACGTGAACAATGAAACAAGGCAAACAGGGTTGGCATGGGAGGAAAGCAAGGAGTGCTCAACAGTCACAGCTTGGATCAGCTCAAGCTGGCACCCACAGCCAGATATTGGAAGTCGGTTGTGCAGGGAATGTTTTGAATGCTTCCCTTAGACATTCCTTGGCCCAAAATCAAACAAGAGGCCAGGAAATACACCTTGCTAGGGATAAGTCACCACTTGCAGAGATCTGCTATTTAGCTGACTCCCTGAGCACTTCCTTACACCTATACAAAAGCCTAACGATTCCCTTTGAGAGAGGAGGGAGAGTAGGGCAGCAAGATCTCGGTTTTCCAAAGTAGCTCTTGCTGATTTGAGGCAACCATCACATCTGCTCACCTGATAGCAAATTAATGAGAGCAGCCACAGCCCACAGGAGCATATCCTCTCCATCCTTCAAGCATTCTTTCCTCTGAGGCTGTGGCAGAGGGAATGTGCCTGGCATTGCTGTCAAAGCCCTCAGCCTTAGAGCAAACCACTACCAACACCACAATTATCTCTTGGAACACAGAAGTAACAATAAAAACAAAGACAAAACCCAAACCAAAGCAAAGCAAGATCAACCTGACCCGCAACCCTCACTAATGACTTTGGTCAATGCTTAACTTCATGCCACAGGTAGCCCTACTGGTATCTTTCTTCTCCTTACGTATCCTGTACCCCCAGGCCTATTCATCCCCTTTCTGTCCCATCTGAACATTATCTCAGTCTCCAGATTGTGTCTGGAGTGGAAGTAGGGACAGGAGTGAAGTATCACTCACTTTGCAAGATTTTGCCTTCCTCAAGCCCAGAGCACTGCCTTCACCTCTGGAGCAGCGTGCCCCTACTCCCCTTCAGCTGCTCACAGGGAAAGGGAAGAGGCATTCTCCATCCCTCCTGCCTGACAGCCAAGCTCATGACAGTGTCATGAAGACCACGTGAGGAGCACTGGTCTGAACAACCTGATGCCAGCTGATGAGGCAGAGTGTCCTTCACTGCACCCCAGAAGCTCATGGCAGGGACTCAGCAGTGTGCTGATAACTGCAAGCACACTTACTGTGACTGCCCTTACTTTAGAACCAGGTTCTGAACTCACAGCACAGAAAAACTGCAGGCAGCACCTATGTAGGAGTCTCCTCTTCTAGAAGACAGAAGTTCTCAGAGAGGGCAGGGCTTCCCACACCCTGCTGCCCTTGCACAAGGGCAAGAAATGGGAACACACAGTTACCTGCCTTCATGCCATGCAGAAGCAAAGACGCAAGGTCTGCTGGGTGACCTTTCCACGCTCCTGAGCAGAGCTGCATTTGTGACAGAGACAGGAAGGGGAGAATATGCCACGTTTAAAAGGACTGATAACTACATACACCCTGCTGCCTGACCCTCACACAGAAATATGATCAAATTTGTACCTTATTAACATTGGAAGCTTCCTGTAGTCTTGCCATAAAAGAAATGTACTGTTAGTCTTATCAATACACAAGGAACACTGGCACAAGTCACTGCCTCAGACAGAAAATCCTTTTGAGGTGGGATTCCTTAGGGCATTCATGCATTTGACCCCAACAGCAGCAGTAACTTTTGATTTTCAAGGACTAGAAGTTACTTTCCATTTAAGACCCCACTTCAAGTGCAATTCAAACTGGCAGATACTGCTTAGGGCTGGGGTGCATGTAAGACCATCTCCTGTGCAGCTTCTCCGAACTGGACATCAGCTGAACAGAGCTGGGGAGTCTCCCACACTGTGTCCATCACAATGTGCTGTCTGACAGGCTCAAGCTGGCAGTTCTGTGGCCTGTTTTGGGCAGAGGCACCTCACTTTTCCCAGTAAGGCTGTCCCCCACCACACGTTACTCAAACAGCAACAGCAAACTGGGGGGGGAAAGGGAAAGATGTGACTGCCTCAGCACACAAACAGCATACCCTGAGTTTTGCTGCCTTTTTACAATGCTCCTGCATTCCAGCTTCAAAAAAGCACTCACTGGCCCAAATAACATCTCCTCTGGTTCTACTTCATATAAACATGTCTTAGTGAGGTGCAATATATGTCTTAGTGAGGTGCTCCAAAATATGGAGCAGAGGCAACTGTCATCAATACAGCAAACGCAAACACCATCAGCAGAGAGATGGCCAAGGGAGGCTGAAGACCTGGTAAAGCCAGAGAAGCACCAGCATAAAGCTCTGGGACATTACTTGTTTTCTCTGAAATGCTTACACGTAATTCCTCTCCCCAACATGACCCCTGCCATATCTACAGGACTGGCATCTGCTCTCCAGAGGAGACAGTTACTGCCAGAAAGGCATCTTAGAATCATAGAATGCTTTAGGTTGGAAGGGACATCAAAGATTATCCAGTTTCAACCCTCTGCCATCGGCAGGGACACCTCCCACTACAACAAGTCCCTCAAGGCCTCATGCAACGTGGCCTTGAACACCTCCAGGGTTCACCACAAAGATCACATTCTGTCATTCTGTGCTACACAACCTCCCTGGGCAATCTGTGCCAGTGTCTAACCACCCTCACTGCAAACAACTTCCTCCTAACATCCACTTTCAATCTCCCCTCTGACACTTCAAACACATTCCTCCTCATTCTCTCATTCCAAGCCCTTGCCCCTCCTCAGCCCTCTTGTAGCCACCTTCAGATGCTGGAAGGCCACGCCAAGCTCTCCTGGAAGCCTTCCCCTCTCCAGGCTGCAGAGCCCCAACTCTCTCAGCCTGTCCTCACAGCAGAGCTGCTGCAGCCCTCTCA
>VWYK01043708.1:33442-51473 GCA_013399775.1 Semnornis frantzii | reverse complement strand
AGGCGCGGACAGCGCCGCCGCGAGAGGGCCCGGGCCGCCTCACCTGCGCCGAAGGGCCCGGCGGGCATGTCGGGGCAGGGCCGGCCGCTGCGCCCTCAGGCCACCGGCTCCATGGTGCCCACAGCGGCCGAGGCGACACAGTGGAAACACCACTCCGCGCTACCCTGCTCAGCCCCGCTCCCCGAGACCACTTCCGGTAGCGCCACAAAGCGCACGGCGTGCACCCGGGCCCCCGGCGCATTACGCATGCGCGCGGCCTCGCGGCAGCACTGCCAGCCCCGCCTCCGGCCGCGCCAAATAAATTGCGAGAAAGCTGCGCGCATGCACCGGGCGCGCGCCTGCTCTTAAAGGGACCCGCACGAGGCCGCTGCTTGGCTCTGCCCTCGGCAGGGCTGCGTCCGTCCGCGCGCTCCGTGTCTGCGCTCTCAGGCAGCCCTGCGCTCTCAGGCAGCCCTGCGCTCTCAGGCAGCCCTGCACGCTCAGGCAGCCCTGCACGCTCCTTGCGGCTCCCCTCCTTAGCTGCCGCCTTCCTCGTGAGACCTTCGTGAGTAGGGAGCCGAGAGTGGGCAGGGCGTTCTCCCCGGCAGCCAGTGCCTCTTCCATCTGGTGAACCCCAAGGAGCTGAGGGCCTGTGCGGTGCGCAGCGTCCCGGCTGGCTCCCGGCCGCCCGCTCGGGCGTCCCGGCCGGCCCTTACCTGGCCCTCGGGCCTGCTGCTGCCTGGCTGCATCAGCCGCAGCCAGGGCCTGCTGCCAGGGAGGTGAAAGCAATGAACAGCAGGGCTGTGCGCCCTTCGTGAGGATCGTGGCCAATGCCTTCCCCGTCCCAAGCTGCTTTATCCCCACCCCTTGCCGTATCTCCTGTCTCTGGGCGTTCGTTAAAGCTTTCTGCGGACTCCGAAAGTGCCCAACCACAGTCGGGAGCAAAGGCAGCAGGGAGCAGCAGCTGCGCCCCCCAGCCAGGCACGGTTTTGTACGACAGGAGCGCGAGGAGGGTGCAAGGGCGCAGGGCTCTGCAGTGGGCACGGCTGGGCAGCAGCACTCCTGCTGTGTGTCCCCACAGAGGCACGTTGCCTTGACTTATCTGCCCTGTTCTCTCTGCGGAAGTGCAGGCAAAGAACATCCACAGCCTGGCCCTCATCCACTAACAGGTCACCTTGGCATGGAGGCAGATCAGGTTTAAGTAGGACCTGGCAGCAGGACCGATCTGTGCTGACTGGAGCTGATCACCAGGTTCTCCTGTAAGTGGTGAGCATGGCACTCAGGGTGCTTTGTTCCATGATAATGTTACCTGTACTTATGGATAAAAAGAGTTAAGGGCTCTCCCTCCAAAGCCAAGCCACAGCAGGACTGCTTCCAGCACATCCCACACTGACAGGAGGCTGCTGGGCGTTGAGGGGCCAGTGACCCTCACACGCGCTGACCCATGGGGCCCTGCCCAAGCTGCATGTGCCATGGGAGAGCTTGGTCATCAGGCCCGTGTTGGTCACAGGATGAACAGTCCCTGAGCTTTTTGCTTGGTGTCGGTGGCAGGACCCAGGCATGGAATGCAGCGGGGAGCAGAGTACAGGTGTGCCTGGCTAGCTGCATGCACAGCCATGGGCAGCATTCTTACAATCACGGGATCATAGAACAGTTTGGGGTGGAAGGACCCTCCAAAGCTAATCCAGTCCAACACTCCTGAACTCAACAGGGACATCCTCCATTAGAGCAGGTTGCCCACAGCCCTGTCCAGCCTCACCTGCAAGATCTCCCGGGATGGGCCTCAACCACCTCCCTGAGCAACCTGTTGCAGTGTTGCAGCAGCCTCCTGCTGCAGGACTTGTTCTTCACAGTGAATCTCAAGCCGCTCTGCTCTAGTTTGCAGCCATTGCCCTTGTTCTGTCCCTGCAGGCCTTCGGGAAGTCTCTCTGCAGCCTGCTTGTAGTGCCCTCAGGTACTGGCAGGCCATTATTATGCTTCCCTGGAGCCTTCTCCTCTGCAGGCTGAATACTCCCAGCTCCCTCAGCCTGTCCTCATAGCAGAGGTGCTCCAGCTCCTGATCATTTTTGTGGCCTCCTCTTGACCTGCTGCATCACATTCACAGCCTTCCTGTGCTGAGGGCTCCAGAGCTGGATGCAGTACTCCAGGTGGGCTCTGGCCCAGCTGAGCTCTCCAAGGAGCTAGGAGAAGCAGATGTCATTTTGTCCTACCTGTACCAAAAGAGATGGAGCAGGCATGGGCAGGCTTAGCTGGGGTCACACTGGGTGCAGTGGTTCTGAGTGTGCAAGGCAGCAGTGCAAGGGAGCCCTGCAGCAGTGGAGCTGGGGGAGTGCATGCAGCCCCATGTAGCTGAAGCTGCCGAGGCCTGAGCCACTTACTGTGGGAGTTGCCAGAGGGATGAGTGTTGCTGGGACTTGGGTGCTGAACAGAGTAGAGAGTCTGGAGGAGGAACACAGCAGCAGCATCACTGCCCAGCCAGGGGGTCCCCAGAGGCCACCCAGCACACCCCATTTTCACACAAACTCAGCTGTGAAGTTTGGCAGAGACTGGAAGAAAGGCTGGCACTGCAGCTGCTGTGGGCTGGGGCCTCAGGGCAGCAGCCTCTGTTCAAACCCTCAGCACTTAATGTGCCTGGGAGCCATCTCACCAAGAGTGCCACTTGCCTAGCAGCTGGGGGGACCCTGCCCCTCACCTTGGGGTCAGGGTGACAAAGTAGTGCTGTGGGAAAATACAGCTGAGGAATGTGCCACATGGCAAGGCAGAGATCCACAGGGCTCTGTAAGGCCCTGGGGGAACCTTTTCCCTTGGCATGAAAAAACAGGTCTGCTTTGAGGGCTCCGCTAGTCCCTGCACTGGGGAGGGCAGTGGGGACCTGTTTCTGTCTCTGTGGCAGGAACCAGAGGGCATTACAGGCTGAGTACACTCAGCCCACATCCAGGCCTCAGCTAGGGCAGTTGCTGTGTCACCTGCTGACGTGTCCCCAGCTGGGAAGGGAGATCAGGAACAGGAGAGGACACGTGGATTAAAATGAAAAGCTTTAATGAAATAGTAAAGCTAACACTAGTTCCAACAGAGCCTACAGAGCCATTCCTCAGCTTGGTGAACATGTGGGAGTCACACTGACCAGGAAAGCAGCCCTTGGGAGCAGAGTGGAGTGAGCCCCTCCAGGGATGGGGAGGAGTAGGAGGAACCTCCATCCTCAGCAGACTTGCCCTGCACAATGAGTGCAAGGTTTATGGCATGAAGTGAAGCTGCAGCCATCTTGGGGCAGCCGTACTGGCTGACTCCAAACTGCTAACAGCCTGCAGACCATGCCTGGCCTGGGATTCTGTCCCAGCAGAGCCAGGGCACTATTCCACTTTTTATCATTTACATCACACCTAATTCACTGCTATTTTTTCCTGTCTTCCAACATGCACATGCAAACATACACAGAGAAAGCTCACAGAGCTCAGAGCTGGTATGTCTGGTTTGGTTCATGAGCTCTGGTGAAGATACGATCCTGGGGAAATTACAGGGCACCAGTAGCTGACATTTATTCTTCACTAATCTGGGTGACACTTACTGTAATAAATAACCAGAGAAATGGTGCCATCCAGTAGCACAAAACAGTTGGCACCTTCTAGTTCTAATCCTTGGCTGTTCTGACCCAAAGGCAAGTCTGGAGGTGCACATCAGTTTCCCATCCTCCTGCAATATCCGCCAAGCACACCCAGGTCTAGGCAAAAGCAGCCCCATGGAAGGGTTTGCCTTGGCTCAAGCCAGCAGTAACTGTTTTACCTACCATAATCTTAGCTGCATCAGAGGGACTTTATCTCCTTCTACAGAACATAGACATTCTGATGGAGCACGGGCAGCTGGACTGGTGGATCCCCTGCTGTTAATTACCCAGCCAAGCCCAGACCACAGGCTCTGCACCCAGACTCTGAGCCTGCCTCAGTCACTGTGTGCTCATAAATCATTTCATTTTTGTGCTTCTGATGGGGCTGTGTCTCCTGCCCCTGGGACAGCTGATTCCAGGTGTACAGGACACCCTCCAAGTGAAAGGAAACTGTGGCCTGCACCCTGCTGCCTGAGGGATTCCAAAACATGGACTGGAGATACCAGTTGTGACACATCCACTTGGCTGCCTATGACTTGTCATGTCCAGCAGAGTGGCACTCAGGGGCAGTGTGACTTCATCCCATGTACATCTGACTTCTGTACTGGCCTAACAGGGCTGTTACAGGGTGAGCAAGTCTCACCAGCCCCCCCTTGACTCTGCAGCTGACAGATCAGCTTCCAAATGGGGAGCAGGGAGTCTTGATTCCTGTCATATTTCCACCTATTGTAGCAGCAATGGACACCTTTTGTTCCTCAGCAGCCCCACGACAGCAGGCTCCACTGCAAAGGCAGCTGTCTGATCTCCTCACTCTCCACCACCATTACACCAAATGCCCCCCAGTCCTCCTTTGGGTCCTTGGAGCACCCTCCACTGAGATAACCTGCTCCAAGAATGCCTGGAGCACCTGGGGCAGTCACAACACAGTGCTTCTGCCATGCAGACATTCCAGCTTCTGCTCCAGTCAGCTCCTGGACTCTCCCAGAATTATCTGCAGGGGGGTTCTGTCCCTCTGCAGTGTGACGGCACCAGGGTGCATGGTGCACCAGAGCCACATATTACAGAATCACAGAATATTAGGCATTGGAAGGGACCTGAAAAGATCATCTAGTCCAAACCCCACTGCTAGAACAGGATTACTTAGAGCAGGTCACACAGGAATGCATCCAGGCAGGTTTTGAATATCTCCAGAGAAAGAGACTTTCCAACTCCCTGTTAGAATAGACTCCACATGTTACTTCCTGTTTTCTTGTGCTTCTCTCTTCCCTTCTCCACTTAGAATGGGAAGGTTGGAAGAGACCTCAAAGATCATCTAGTTCCAACCCCCTGCCATGGGCAGGGACACCTCCCTCTAGAACAGGTCACTCAAGTCCTTGTCCAACCTGGCCTTGAACACCTCCAGGGAGGTTGTGGAGCACAGAAGACCTCCCTGGGCAACCTGTGCCAGTGTCTCACCACCCTCACTGTCAAGAACTTCCTCCTAACATCCACTTTCAATCTCCCCTCTGCCAGTTCAAACCCACTGCCCCTTGTCCTGTCATTGCAAGACCTTGTCAATAGTCCCTCCCCAGCCTTCCTGTAGCCCCCTTCAGATATTCCTATGGTTTTGATGGGCCAGGCCATGTGACGGTTTGGGAATTCCCCGCCCCCCACACTTTGAAATGACCCAGACTAGATCTCAGCCGGACTGGAAGTTAAGAGATGAAGCTCTATTTACAGCTCAGCACAATATACAAGCAAATATATACAGTATATACAAGAATATTTACAGAAATATACAAGTTTAAGGTAATACAGACACACAACACCCCTCCCAGAAATCAGAGACCCCAGGAGGGGCTCCCAACCACCCTTCCACCTTCTCCCCACTCCCGCACCTTACCCCAAGGTTTGGCTTACGCGCAAGGAGGATCGGCTGGGGAGGATTAGAAGAAAAGTGGTTAGTGAAGTTATTCAGCCGAGAGGAGAAGCCAGAGCTGCTAGCCCAAGACCCAAGCAGCAAGCAAGTCAGTAAGTCCCTCGTGACCCAGACTGCCAGCTCGAGAGACTCTTATCTTCTTTGTTTTGGTTTTCTTATACCTAAACATCGCAGCAAGCCTCTGAGTGAAGTAGACATCACCATGGTTTTCCTTCACAGCCTTTAGTATAATTTTCACTATTAAAAATATTCCAATTAGCTCAAACCAGCACACATCCACACAGGCCAATAACCTTGGTCGTCCTCTTCCACCTGGCTGGAGGCAGAGTCCCTCTGACTCTGCAGAGTACCTCCTGCCTACATGTGGGTCTGGCCAGCTCGCCTGGACTTGGCCTCCATCATTGTTGCGCATGGTTCCTAAGTAAGGAGCTGGAGCCCATGTGGGGGCTGCCCACTGGGAACTGGCTCAGGACTTTTCCTGGAAGGGCCCCCCTCTGGGATTATTCTTACCCTGCAATTCAGGCACCTGTACAGAATTAGGTTTTCTGTTCCATTTTCTCAGCTCTTTCCCATGGTTGTACAGGAGAAGCCCCAGAGTGCCTCCTGGTATCTCCTAACAGCTGAGTTCCTTGTGAGTGTCCCTGTCCTCCCCCTGGGACAATATTTGGTACATCTCACTGAGCAGCTCCGTGGATTTCCCTAATGGGTTTCAAAGAGCAAATGCAGCAGCCTGTGGGAAGGAGTCTGTCTGCATGCTAATACAAGCTCCCTTGGTGCCTCAGCATCTTTCCAGCTAAACAGTGCTAACCTTTTGGCTTAAAATGGTGGCATGATCAGTACCTACTTGCACCACTTGGCTCCAGTAACTCTGAATTCATCTGGATCTAAATGGTGTCTGCAGGTCATCCAGGTCAGCAAAAACAGCTCCTGCCTAGCTGGTTCCAGCAGATTCTGAGCATCTCTCTTGGTGATTGGCCACTTGCCTGGGCAGTGTAGGGCACTGTCTCAAAAGGGATGCCTGTTCCACACTGTGATGATTTGGGAGTTCCCTGCCCCCCCCCACTTTGTAAAATCCCCCAGACTAGACTCAGACAGCTGGAAGTTAAGGACTGAAGCTCTATTTACAGCTTAGCACAATGTCCAAGCAGAGATAGACATGATATGCCGGAATAGTTACAGAGATATACAAGTTAAAGGTAATACAGAAACACGACTCCCCTCCCAGAAATCAGAGACCCCAGGAGGGGCTCCCAACCACCCTTCACCTTCTCCCCACCCCTATACCTTACCCCAAGGCTTGCCTTATGTGCAAGGTGAGTTTGGAGGATGGGCCAGGGTGGGTTAGAAGCAGTGAGGTTAGCAGAAAGAAGGCGAGAAGCTAGAGAGACTGAGACTCTCTGAGCCCGAATGCCTGTGTCTTATCTATGTTTATGTTCTTAGTCTTATCCATCTCAGCAAGCCTGTGAGTGAAGTAGACATCACCACTGTTTTCTTTCCACAGCCTATAATATAATTTTTTATTAAAAGTATTCCAATTAGCCTCAAACCAGCACACTCACACTCAGCAGGAGCTGCCCCAGAGAGAGAGTGCCTCTTCTGCAAGATCCCTGCCAGTGCCCTCTTCCTTAGCCATTGGTGCCAACTGCCTGGTCTCAACCATCTAAGTGCAAGCTGTCAGCTCCATTACCCCTGCAGCAAAGCAGCCTTCATGCCAGCTGTAGCCTTTACATCTCACAGCTCACCTAGGGACAGAGATCGAGTGGTAACCTCCAATTCTGCCTGTGATGTCCCTGCAGGACCTGCTCTTTTTGTCTACTTCATCTTCTTTGCATGAAACGTGCACTAGTTGAGTCCCCAGGTCAACCACATTACCCTTCATCAGGGGCTGAGGTAGCTCCAGGACCTGTAGCTCCACTTACACTGTATCCAGCAATTGTTTGCTGTAAGCAAGACCAAGAGCTGGAAGACATTCAAAAGACTTGGCAACATGAGCAAGGTGGTGGAAGTGCCCCATGGGTATGCTGAGATACTTTTGCCTGCTGTCATTCAACAGAGAGTGGGAATGAAATCCACATCATTAGAAAAGAATTGACAACACCAGAACATACCAGCACAGACCACAGCAGAGCACCACCTCTAAACCCATGCCTAGAAGGAACAAACTGCACTAAGCCAATAACCTACAGTGGTAAAAGCCACCCACAGCTTCCAAAGCAGCTCCAAGAACAGCAGAGAACTGCACCCATCACCAACACAATGAATGCTTGGAATGACTCAATTGACTGCCCTTAGAACTTCAACCCTTTGGCTCTCTCCAAGTTCTGTGACGTCCCCAGCTAAGAGGTTTGTCAGGCCCCAAATAGAGCTGAGCATTTAGTGTCTGCATTTGGCTCATGCCTGAGGTTAAACTATACCAGTTGCTCTATCACCAGTGACCCCTCCCCAGCAGGGAAAGCAGTGACCAAGTTTTAATGACCAGAAGGTCCCCATCTTTAGCAGGGTTTGGGCCTTGTCAGGGTAAAGGCATCTGACACACAGCCCCCAGGAGGATTAATTTCATAACCTCCCCAGAGACTGAAGTGACACTCATGGGCCTGGAGGAGATGGGAGGATTTCCTGCATCCTCCTTTAAGCCTTTCTCTTAGGTAGGGGTGACATCAGCCTTCTTCCAGTCCTCTGGGACATCTCCAAATCTCCATGACTTCTCAAAGATCAGGGAGAGCAGCCTCGCAGTGATGCCAGCCAGCTCTTAACCCCTTGGGGTGGGTAACGTCTGGGCACAAGGAGTAATGGGAGCTCCTGTAACGGCTCCCACACCAACTTTTCCTTCACTGACAGTGGGGCTGGGTTTGCATCCACCTGCAGCTTTGTTCCCAAGGCCTGGGGCCCAACAGTCCTGGCAGAGACAGAGGTGAAGAAACTGGTGGCTCAGGCACCTCTGGTGTGTAATAGCAGGACAGTGTTTCCCTTCTGTTCCTGCTTGTTGACCACTCACCTGAAGAAGCCTTTCTTGTATCTTTTGACATCTCTGACCAACTTCAGTTCAAGCTTTTGCTTTTCTAGATGCATCTCTTGGCAATGTCAGTGCAGTTCTCCACAGGCACTTGTCCTCTTTTCCATCTCTGGCACACTTCTCTCTTGGTTTTGAGCGGACCCAGGTCACAGTTAAGCCAGAGAGGTCTCCTGTCTCTACTGTTCCCTTCAAAGGGCATGAACTGGTTTTGTGTTTCCAAGAGGGCACTTTGTAAAACCCCCAGTACTTGTTAGCTCTTACACAGAAACTTCCACATAACTCCCCTAGCTGAGCTCTGAGTGAGCTGAAGTTTGCTCTTCTGAATCTAAAAGCTGTCTCCGTGCCAACCTGTGGTGGGCTCAGCAGGATGCCACACTCCGGAATCTCATGATCAGGGCAGCGAAGGCTGGCACCAGCCAAGGGATTACCAAGCAGGTTCCCTTGCTTGGTGAGTAGTAGGTCCAACCATGCCTCATTCCTGGTTGGCACTTTCAGCGTTTGCTGACTCTGCCTGTTTCTTCCCTCGTTCCCTGCAGGTGCAGGCTTAGAGAACACTGCCTGTGCTCCTGATCCTTTAAGAAGTTGTCCCAAGGCCCTTGGACTTACTGCAACTTCTTCACTGCCTACATAACAAACCAATAACGATGATAAGTGCCATAGCAGGGTAGGAAGCTTTCTTTTAACACCCTTGGGCCAGGCTCCAGGGAGGCAGCAGGAGTGTTCTGCAGTGGGTCTGCTCTGCAGGTGGCCTCATGTTCCACTGGTAAGAGTCTAAGCAGAAGAGGTGAAGCTGAAGCTGTGCAAGCAAAGCAGGAGATTTTGCACTGTTTCCATGGACATCCAGCTGCTTTCCTGCAAGCTGAGGCCAGCACACAGCCAGTTATTGGGCAGACAAACACCATGACCACGTGTCCCCTTGTACCCTGATGCCATTAGGGGATGCCTTGTGCCCTATACTCCATGGATCCACAGTGCCAGGCCCTTGAATCCACACAGTGCAGTAAACCCAGGTGTCCTTTCGCACCCCCAGCCAGAGCCAGGGACTCTCCACTCCTGGGCACTGTATTCACTGTTGAGTTTCTGTGGTTTTAACTAGAAGTCCTTTCAGCAGGGTCTGGAGCAGAGGTAGTATGAAGCCTTCCCTCACATCCCCCATGATGCTGCCATCAGTGTACAGCAGATGTACAGTCTGGGTCTGCCTGTGACAAGCGGTAGAGCTGTGCTTCCACCACTGGGACAGTCAATCACAGGATCTCAGGGGTTGGGAGGGACCTTTGGAGATCTTTTGGGCAAAGCGGGGTCACCCAGAGCAGGCTGCATGGCATCCAGGAAGGCTTTGAATGACTCCAGAGGAAAAGACTCCACAGCCTCTCTGGGCAGCCTGTTCCAGTGCTCTGCCACCCTCACAGTACAGTTCCTCCTCATGTTTAGATGGAGCTTTCTGTGTTCAGGTTTGTGCCTGTTGACTTGTGTGTTGGTGTATTGACCAATATCCTGTGTATTGATTGATTCCAGGTGTACTGGGCATCTTCCACATGAAAGCAAACTGGCTTACGCTCTGCTGCCTTGGCAACTGAGACAAACAGGCAGCATCAGCTGCAGCACAGCACCTGGGTTCCAGTTCCTGCTGGAGCTGTAGCCTGTCTGCTATGGCAGCAGTCACAAGACCCCACCCTCGGCCAGGTTTTCACATAGCCCATGGGGATAAGCTTCCTGATCACTGCTTGGCTTCCCAATTGACAAATCAGCTCAAGGATGGTGTGGCAACCCAGGGATTAGCTAACAGCCTTCATGTCTGTGTGGGGCCCTGGAGGGCAATAAGAGATGTTGTACCCTGAACTGTGTGAGAGGGATGGAGTAAAAAACTACCAAATTGCTGTATCCTTGAGGCAGGCGAGAGAGGCAACTAGGAGAAAAGCACTTGTTAAAATAAAGCAGTAGGCTCCAGCAGGCTGAGCTGTGGGAAAGTGAAATTGTACCATGCACAAACTCTTCAATACATGGCCACCAGCTCTGCAGATGTTGGCCATTGGTCCCCTCTGCAGCTGTGGTCACCTCCTTGCACTCTCATCTATCAGTTTGTCATTTCAGCTCTCTGTGTTGAGCTTGGGACTCACATCAGCATTGCCCAAGATGCTCAGCAACACCCACAGGTGGAGCCAGGGAATCTGGGGTCGTGCAGTATTGCCAACAGTACACCAGCTGGTCACTACCTGGAACCTCACAGCTGTAGGGCTTTGTGTCCCTTCTCAGGGCTGTCATCTGGCAGTCTAGGTTTAGCAGTTAACCCTTCCATCACTTGTACCTCAACAGCTTTGTCAGATAAGTTTTGCGAGGGTGACGAAACACTGGACCAGGCTGTCCAGAGAGGTTGTGGCCTCTACTCTGGAGACATCCAAAACCCACCTGGACACATTCCTGTGTGACATTCTCTAGGTGATCCTGCTCTGGCAGGACGTTTGGGCTGGGTGATCTTTCAAGGTCTCTTCCAACCCCTGACATTCTGTGATAAGGTCACGGTTGTCACCAGCTGGGATGGTGACTTGTGGTGTTCCTTGTGTGAGCCAGCACGGGCCGTAGACAGGCAGCCACAGCCCCAGGGAGGAAATGCCAGGCTGAAGTCTATCTTTGTGATCTGGCTGAGGCAGCACTGGGCAGAGGCACACAAGCTGAGTCCATGCTGGAGAGTCACCAGACCCAGTGGTTTCACTGCACTGCAGAGATTCTCACGGGTGCTGTTTACCAACTGCACAGGGCTGTGTAAGAGGTACCCACCCAACACCAGCCATGCAAAGGAGAGTCCAGGCCTGTGTGTGCCCAGGAGCTCCCACTCGTGGCTCCAAGCCAGCCACTGTTACTGCTCAGGCCTTTGGTGTCTGAAGCACAAGCACCTCGCCCACAGAAGTGGAAAGCCAGAACTAAACACCAAATTCCCAAGAGCAAGTATGGGGACAATAACCCTGAGGAGATTGCAAAAGAAGCCCGCACATGAAAGAGGCCTGGGCCAGGGGGTTAGAAAACTGAGGTAGGCACCATGTGGGCATTCCCTTTGCCCACAGCTGTCAATTGAGCTTCAACCTGCAGCAGTCCTGGGTCTTCAGAAGCAGCTTGTGCTAACTGTGCTTTGCTGTGCTCTGGCCAGTGAGCATTTTATGGTGTGCTTTCAAAACAAGTCTGGCTGACAGGTGGAAGACAGCAGCACTCAGCAGTCTTTATTCAGGTTTGGAACCATAGCTCCTAAAGCAAGGATGTCAGAGAAAGGCTTTTGGCAAAGAACAAAGCCAAAAACCTTGCTTTAAATTGAAGACCTTTTCACATGCTCGAGAATGTCATGTGGCCACTGACTGGGCCATGAACTATGGGCCACTGGTGACATTCTCTGAGAGGTCCTGTAGTGAATTATGTCATGTGCAGCAGTGACTGGGACAAGAGAGCACTTCAGCTCAGCTGAAAATGGGGAAGGGAAAATGCAGTTTTCAACTCTGAAAAGCTTCTTGGAGAACTCTTGGCTCATTTTCATATCTCATCTGAGATGGTTTGGTCTGGAGTCCCTAGTTTCTCCTTGCCCAATCACTGGGCACTGGGAGCTGCAGGCTGGGGGGGAGTGTGTGTGCATTGCCTCTTGAACCCTGATTCACATCCCTCCAGCTTCTTCCCAGCAGCATGGCTGGGGTACCCCAGGCTGCCACCACACATGGCCCTCACAAAGCAGGCACTGACACAGCTGCCAGGGAGCAGAGGCCTGGCCAGGACAAGAGGAGAGGGCTCAATCCTGACCTCACTACTTCCTAGCCAGACACTCTGCTCTGTCTCTTGGACACAGATGGACTCCTGTCCCATCTTGCTGGGGACCTTGTCACAGAGGTGCCCACAAGCCAGCCAGCAGCACCCCACTGGAAGCTGTGGGTTCACTGCAGTTGCTCTTTGTCAGCTCCCAGCCCTTTGTCCGGTGTCTGTCAGGCCCTTTGTGTTTATCAGGGGGGTTGTGGCTGCACAGACCCCAGCCTCTCTGATTTGCTAGTGGGGACCTCTGCCCCAAAGAAACTCCTCATGGCTCAACACTCACCTGGGACACCAATGTGCCGTTGTGGGTAAGAGGGCTAACAGCATCTGAGGGTGCAGCAAGAAAAGTGTCTCTAACAGTCTAGGGAGGTTCTCCTGCCCCTCTGCTCTGCCTTGCTGAGTCCACACCTGCAATGTTGTGTCCAGTTCTGGACTACCTAGCAGTTCAAAGAGACAGACCTGCTGGAGAGAGTCCAACAGAGGCTATGAGGATGACGAAGGGACTGGAACATCTCTGCTGTGAAGAAAGGCTGAGAGCCCTGGGGCTGGTTAGTCTGGAGAGGAGAAGGCTGAGAGCTGACCTGATCAGTGTCTATAAATATCTGAGGAGTGGATGTCAAGATGAAGGTGCCAGGCTGTTTGGTGGTGCCCAGTGACGGGACAAGGAACAACAGGCACAAGCTGGAACCCAGGAGGTTCCACCTCAACATGAGGAGAAACTTCTTTGGTGTAAGGGTGATGGAGACCAGGAGCAGGCAGCCCAGAGACATTCTGGAGTCTCTTTCTCTGGAGACATTCAAGACTCACCTGGATGTGTTCCTGTGTGACCTGCTCTAGGTCACCCTGCTTTGGCAGGGGGCTTGG
Source organism: Semnornis frantzii (assembly GCA_013399775.1). NCBI lineage: Eukaryota > Metazoa > Chordata > Aves > Piciformes > Ramphastidae > Semnornis > Semnornis frantzii. The sequence continues at coordinate 38,315 of VWYK01043708.1, read as the reverse complement.
ACTGGATGATCTCCAGAGGTCCCTTCCAATCCCACCATTCTGTGATTTTCTCCATGTTTCTCTCAGTTCCATTCTTTGGTACAGTTTCCATACATCTGTCTGGCAGAGACATTAAGCCCCATGGGCTGTAGCTCCTCTAAAGAGCAGCACTGCACTGGCCATGTCCCATCCCTCTCCCATCAGGAATGTTTCAGGGTTACATAAGCAGGTAGATGACTCACTTCTTGTTTAGTCTGCAGCAGCCAGGATGTGCTAACGGCAGCAATTTCTTCTTATAAGCAATATGTCTTAAGTTTTCTTCTGCTTCAGTTTGAAACAGATTTTCTGTCTGACTCATTCCCCAGAAAATGCCTCAATCAGGGAATAACCTGAAGGCACTCTGTAGTAAACAGCTACAGGGAGCTTCCGCTGGCCTTCTGAAGAGGCCTTGCTGCTTTTCTCCCAGCAGGCACCTCCCTGCACTGTACAGTGAACAGAGATGAGGACATCTTGACCTTGGGCATCAGGGAGAAGTTTACTCTTATGCTTGCATCCAGCTGCTTCTCCCCAGGGTCTGCCTGGCACCCAGCAGGGCAGAAGGCCTGGGGGCATCGTCCCATCCAGAAAGCAACTGCTGCCCACAACTGTCTGCTTCAGAGCCAGCCCCAAAGGGGCATGCAGAACAGGATAGCTCCTGCCCAGCTTCATCAGACATGAGGTACAGCACACAGGAGGTGTGCTGTGGCTGAGCAGCACAGGCACATCAGAGCTTCAGAAGCCCAGGTACACACTAGAGCACTGCTGTGCAAGCACTTCACCAGTTACTTCCTACCCTGCACCATGCACTTCCTCACAGGCTCTGTCACTCATGTTTTAATTCACTGTTTGACACACACTGAGCATGTTTCCAGTTTGTCTCCAGGACCATGCATCCAGTTCATTCCACATGCAGTTCAGTGGGTATCTAAAAGGAGTAATAAATCCTTCCCGTGGCTAATAAACCTGGGATCATCACCATTTCTCTGTGCATCTGTATCCATATATAGCTTTAACCTGGACATCTTGGCTCCTTCCTCAGCCTGCTCTTCTGCATGCAGACAATACCCCAGCTGCCTTGTGAAGATTTTCTTCTGTTCTTTATCATAACCCTCCATCAGAGGAAAAGATAAAAACCAGCTGCCCACTGATTATGTTCTCAGTCCCCATGCCTCTGCTGCACACCTCCATCACTAGCTGTACTTGCAGGCATTCACTCCTTTAATTTCCTTTAGTACGTACTAAGAAGTAAATAATAAATATGTAAACATTTGCTGAAGAAAAAGCAAGTGTTTGTAGAAGAAAGAGGAATTTGATGTAGTCTGGTCCCTGGGCTGGAAGATACAGAGCCAGCACTACTTGTGCACACAGAGCAACTGCAGGGCCCAGCTTGGGCCAAAACCAGCAGAAGAATCTTTCACCTTCAGTGAATCTGCTGAGCTGGCCTGTGTCTCTGCACCACCCAGCACACAGCTTTCTGCCTCCAGAAGCAGAGCAGCCAAGCTCAGTGCTGGAATTGGTGCCAGCCAGCAGCACTGCCCCATGCAGTGCCCAGGCCATAGCTGGCACCATGTGGTTGAGAAGTGTTCTTCGACATGTCAGCACAACAAGCAGTGCTCTGTTCAACTCTAACACTCTCGTGAAAGCCCCAGAAAGACACAAGTTGATCACTGGTGGTGATACAGAGACAAGGTCTGCAAAGAGCAGCTTTGCAGCCCTGGCCTTGGAGCAGGGCTGCAAGTGCTTACAGTGCTCTGCATCACAGGGATGGAGCAGCCTTTTGCAGAAGGGCTTTGAGCAGCCAGCTAGAGCCAAGAGCTCCTTTGGTACTGGCAAACTGTGCAGGAAGCTCTGCAGGCTGGAGCAGGCCAGTGCTTTGGAACACATGCCCTTGTACCAGGTCTTCCTGCACAACTTACCTTGCAGCCTTGCCACTCTCCCCTGTCTCTGGCTTCCCAGTGCAGTAGCTTTATCCATGCCCTCTCTGTGACAAAGATGAGCAACCATGACTTCTGCAGCCTGGGAAGACACTTGAAAAGCACAGGTGGCAGGAGAGCCCCATCTTGGGAACAGCTGGAGGCTGTGTGTGCTGCCTGCTTCCTTCTGTGCTGTTGCAGAAGCTGCCAGAGGGAGAAGCGTCAGATTTTTAACTCAATGCTGTGCTGGGCTGCCCACAGCAGCCTCCTACCTCAATGGTGGGGGGTCTTGTGTTGAAGCTGGTATCTCTGGCAGATGCCCTCTCCTTGGAGAGAGCTGAATGCAGATATGCAGGAAGAAGTGTTAACCTCTCTAACTGCAGTAAAGACCAACAGTATTTAGGAAAACTGGACTTGGGCTGGCCAAAAGAGAGGCTGACAGAAGTAGATTGAATTCTAGCAGTTACTTTCTGAACAACTTTCCCCTGAAGGCAAACACTGCAGGCATTGCATTGCACAAGCGATGGGTGAGGATTAGGTTGGCTTAAGCAAGTTTTATGACACTGTAGTGAACAGTTCTTTTTTTCCATAAAGCTTAATAAATAATAATTTGAATTACAAGACAATATAATTTCAAGATTGTCTTAATATTCTGAACTATTGGCCTGGATGCAGTTCCTTCATTGCTACTGATCTCCACACAACAGCAGATGGTTTGTCATTTCCAGCAGGAGTTCTCTTTATGCCTTCCCTGAGAAAACTAAAAGGTAACACTCTCCTCTGTGGGGACCGCAGAAAAAAGAGACACAGGTCAGCCAAAACCAGGAAGGGACGAGGTGCTGCCAGCCTGATGAGGGCCACTGCTGCTGTCTTTCACAGGCTCCCGGGCTGCCATGCTGATGAAGTCACGTCCATGCTGGTGAAGTCACGTTCATGCTGATGAAGTCACAGCCATGCTGGTGAAGTCATGTCCATGCTGATGAAGTGATGGCCATGCTGGTGAAGTCACGTTCATGCTGGTGAAGTCATGGCCATGCTGGTGAAGTCATGTCACCATGGCTCAGCACGGGCACTGGAGACCCAAACCTGCCTTCCTGGGCTGGAGAACTGTTGCAATGATTGCGTGGTCTTGTGGCAGGAAATTCCCCTTCCCACCTCTGCTGGCAGCCAGATGGCCAGTCTCTACATGAACCTGCCTGATGACCTAGACTCTTGACTGACCCTGGGTGTCATCTTTAGGTCTGCTATGCTTAGTTTCCTTGGATATGATGGGATGGTGCTCTGTCTGGCGTAGCCCCTGCCCTGGCCAGCTCCCCCATCCTTCAGGGAGCAGCCAGCCCTCATGGTCCTCTGGTAGATCACACACCTTGGATCCTGTTTTCTTATCAGCAGTTCCATAAAAGGCGAAGGTGTCTGGGCTGAACTAGGAAACTTATGGGAGAGATGGTCCCCACGGCCCCTGAATGTCAATGCCTACCCCTGGCAGAGCCAGGCAATGCATACTGAAAAGGGATGGGTGTGTGGCAGGGCTGCACCAGCCACAGCTGGCAAATGGAGCCCTGCCTGTACCGAGAGCCTGTAGCACTGATTGTGCTGCTGAACTGACTCTGCCTCCCAGGAAGCAGACTTGATCTGCCATTCAGCACCATTGTCTGAAGTGAGCTGGACCATTGAGGTGGATCACACGGATCTGTAGGATGGTCTCCAAAGTCCTGAGACTAGGCAAAAAATGGATTAATTCCAACACCAGGGGCCTGAGAAACCACCAAGGTAATTCACCTTGCTACCAACATCTGTGAAGCATCACCAGGCGAAAAGCTGCACTATGCAGCTGTTATTTACCTAAAATGCCTCCCGGCATGTTCCCAGGGCTGCCTTCACCTGCCTGTGGTGGTGAGACCTCAGACTGCAGCTACTCGAACTGCACGAGTGGAAGTTTCCCCAGCAAGGCGGCTTCTAGTGATGGCGCCTCGAGGGGAGGGGCTGCTGTCTAGACAAGGCTCTGGCCTCGCTGCCTGGGATTGCTAGAGGTAACTGATGAGTAGGAAAAGACGATCTAGCGCTGGTGCCGAGGGAGCTGGCTCAGGTAAGTGATGCTAGGAAGGGCTGGGGCTCGGAGGTAAGCAGAGGGCAGCAGCTGACACCCAGTCATGCTGTGCGGGTCTAGGACGGCCCCAGCAGCAGCCTGCTCCACTGCTTTCCCTCTTTCCTACTGGGAACACACTTGCAAGTGGTTTACCTACAGGATGGCCTCATCTCTGCCCCCTCCCCTCCACTGCTGCTCAGCAGCTCTCTTCAGTCAGCACGGAACGGAGACAGTGGCAGTGCCCAGGCCCACTGGGTGGCACCAGAAACCAGAGCGTAGGTTAAGGTTGGTTTCGAATTTTCGGGCAAGGCCCTAGCAGAGGCGAGGTGAAGGGCGCGGGAGATGCCAGACTACCCTGAGAACCAGGTACTTCCACTTGGAACCCTTCCCGCAGAGGGGAAATGAGGCAGCAGGTGCCGGAGGGTTGCTGCTCAGGGCACGGCCGAAGCGCTCGGCCCCGGGCGGTCCTCGGCGGTCGCGGCCCTCGGGGAGGGGGGAGGGCGCAGGGCCCGGGGCTGACGCTGGGTAGCGCTGCCTAAACGCTCACACTTGTCCGGGCCCAAAGCCTCTGTAGTCCTCCCTCTGAAGGAAAATAAAGCCCAGCGCGCAAAAAGCTCCAGTGCCGGGGCTGCTTTAGTCATTGCTGCCGCCAGGCTCCCTGACTTCAACTGCCTGCGGCCCCGGAGAGGCGAGTCCTAGTTCCCTGTGCCGCCTCGCTGCCCCGGTACTGCTGACGCTACACAGCGGCCTGGCAGCACCGACCGCCGGGAAACCTTGCTCCGGCGAGGAGCCTTCGAGCCACCGCTGCCAGGGCGCGGCGGGGCGAGCCGGAGGGGCCGCCGGGGGGGAGTGGGCT
>VWYK01043708.1:22622-33172 GCA_013399775.1 Semnornis frantzii | reverse complement strand
CGCGGCTGCCGCTCCCGGGCCCCGCCGCGCCACCGTCGCCGGTTACACCGCAGAGGTTGCTGGAGTGGGGCGGGAGTGTCCCCGGGCGGCCGCCGGCGGTGCAGCCCATGGAGGCCGGCGGTCGGTGCCGCCTGTACTCCGGCGGGAGGCGGCCGCCGGGCGCTGGTTCGCGCCGCTCTCGTCAGGAGCCGCCGGAGGAAGTGCTGCTCCCTCACCCAACTGGGCACGCAGACGACCTCTCGTCATAGCGAGCTTCGCCGGGAAGCGGAGAGCCACCTGGCCTCTGCCCCTGGTTGCGCTGCGGAGAGAGCTGTGCGTGCCGGAGCGCTCTGGGGCTCTGCCGGCCCTCGCCTGCAGCTCTGTTCGCTGCTGTTCGGGGCTCAGCGTTTCCACTTCTTTTATTCGGGTAACGAAAACAGGCAGGTTTTTCTTTGATTTGTTTGCTTTGTCGGTGCGTGAATGGGAAAGGAATAGCTTGTAACAGATACTGTTGTTGATGTGCATCATCGCTTCAGGTCCGTGTCCATTTGTTTTATGTCTGTCAGACGCATAACTCAGAACGCTGTGGCAAAGCCAGACGCTTCTGCTCCGTTAGCCACCACCGTGATACAGCACAACCAGGGCAGCCTCACGCACACTGGAGGCTGCGTAGCACTGGCAGGGCCTTGCCAGGAGGTGTGGGGAGCACCTGGGGGGTGTCACTTTGTGATTGAGAACCTGATGTCTGACCCAATTCGGGTTCCTCTCAGGTCTGAGAAGCCTGGAACCAGAGCATGATGGAGCTGGGATGCAGTGTAATCACCAGATGTGAGCTGTGCTCAAAGCCTGCAGCAGAAGAGNCGGCGGGCCGAGCCGGAGAGCCCGCAGGGGGGAACTGGGCTGGCAGCAGCGGCGCACCGCAGGTACGAGAACGCTGCCGCCGTGCGGAAACTCTGCCCCGCCGGCTAGCGAGCGGGCGGCCGTCTACGAGGCTCGACGCCTCCTCCCGCCCGGCCGGCCGGGCTGCTGCCCGTAGGCAGAGGCCGAGCGGTCAGGGGCCAGGCAAGCGGGCAGTGCGGAAGGAGCTGTCAGGAAGAAGGCGCCCGCCGCCGCCATCTTGTTTGTAGTCTCGGCCGCCCGGCGCAGGCGCAGGCCGCCTCTCATGCCAGGGCGCCGGAGCCGCTGAGGTACCTGCTGCGGTACCCGCCGCAGGTGAGCCTGTGCGTACCCCGCGCTTACCGAGCGCCGTCACCGCGGTACCGAGCCGCCTGGCGGTCGCTCGGCAGGACATGCCTTGCGGCCGCTTTGCGGGAACTGGGGCAGTGGCGGCGAGCGGGACGGGGCTGGGGGCTGGCGGTGGACACCGCCTGTCCCACCGAGCCCCGCGGCTGCCGCTCNCGCCGCTCTCGTCAGGAGCCGCCGGAGGAAGTGCTGCTCCCTCACCCAACTGGGCACGCAGACGACCTCTCGTCATAGCGAGCTTCGCCGGGAAGCGGAGAGCCACCTGGCCTCTGCCCCTGGTTGCGCTGCGGAGAGAGCTGTGCGTGCCGGAGCGCTCTGGGGCTCTGCCGGCCCTCGCCTGCAGCTCTGTTCGCTGCTGTTCGGGGCTCAGCGTTTCCACTTCTTTTATTCGGGTAACGAAAACAGGCAGGTTTTTCTTTGATTTGTTTGCTTTGTCGGTGCGTGAATGGGAAAGGAATAGCTTGTAACAGATACTGTTGTTGATGTGCATCATCGCTTCAGGTCCGTGTCCATTTGTTTTATGTCTGTCAGACGCATAACTCAGAACGCTGTGGCAAAGCCAGACGCTTCTGCTCCGTTAGCCACCACCGTGATACAGCACAACCAGGGCAGCCTCACGCACACTGGAGGCTGCGTAGCACTGGCAGGGCCTTGCCAGGAGGTGTGGGGAGCACCTGGGGGGTGTCACTTTGTGATTGAGAACCTGATGTCTGACCCAATTCGGGTTCCTCTCAGGTCTGAGAAGCCTGGAACCAGAGCATGATGGAGCTGGGATGCAGTGTAATCACCAGATGTGAGCTGTGCTCAAAGCCTGCAGCAGAAGAGGGGTGATGTGTGTGTGTGTGTGTGTTTTGCTCCAGAGAACAGGAGAGGGCTGGAAGCGATGGGAGCTTGCATCTGGGAATCTGGGAAGAGTTTTTGTGCTTGAATGCTGAGGTGATGAGGAGATGGGAGTTACAGGTGGGGAAGGATTTGTTTATTCCTGCATCAGGCACACTCATGAGCCTCCTGTATTCAAGCTTATAGGATCTGGGGACTTGTCACTTTGGCTTTTGCCTTTCCGCAGAGACGATAGGACAACAGCCTTGCAGATCATGGAGCCTCTCAAACCATGTCTAGCACCAGTCTATCAGTCTGTGGTGAAAAGTAAAAAGGTAATGTAAAGTCTAAGAGCTGAGTTTAAAACTAGCGTGGAGTTTTCCCAGCACAACAGATGTCTTGAGCCACTGAAGCAGAGCTTGCCAAAGATGCCTCTCTGACTGAGCTTGGTGTGGAGTTCTGAAGAAGCAAGGCAGTCACTAGGGTTCCTTTGGATTATTGACATAGGACTAGGGTTGTGGAGAGGGCTCAGGACTGCCAATTACTGCTCCAATTTCATTTATGGTTTGGGATTTCAATACTTAACCTGTGTGGCACATGAGGCATTGAGACTAGTCTTGAGGGCAGAAGCTTAGTGTGGGCCCAGCTTGGCTTGTATTGAGAAGTCTATGAATGCAGAAGCTGGAAATGCTATAAAATGAAAATTAAACTGCCAGAAGCAGTGTTACTGAAGGCTGTAATTACCTTTCTAGGTCATTTTGTACCTAAGGTTAAAAAGTAACCAAACAGACCTGTTTGATTTGCATTTCCCTAATCTGGGATCACCTTCAGAAATCCTTCAGTGCTGCTGTTTGCAGCTCCTATTTCACGCTGGTCATCCATGACAGGTTCTTTAGTGCTCTTTGTTGGAAGGCATGGGCTTAGTGGTACCTCTGGATTTCAGAGGCTGTGTGCTCAGGATGCATTTTGGTTCCTTAACAATGCTTTCTTAAAATGCTTCCAGGACAGTTTTCTTAAACATTCCTCTGTTGCATGCTGAAGGCAAACAGAAAAGTAAAGCAGTGATATACAGACATTGATGTGAGAAGCTCAAAACGAATTGTGGAGAAAGCAAGTCAGCTCTGAAAATGTTTTTGGCTTTGGTTTTCACATGTAACAGAAGAGGGATTAAAGTTTTTAATTATTTAACTGTCATTGTCACATGTCACAGCTCAGCCACCACTGTTGATTCCAGGGAAAAGGCAAAGCCAGACACTCAGTGAGTTCTGTTCCTGCAGGTAATGCTGATACCACAACCCTCCAGTATCAGGGTTTATCTTGTGCTGATCATCTGTCAGCTGTGTCTTGGATACAAGTAAATATTCCTCTGCTGCTTACCGCTTGTAAGCCTGGTATTGGACAGTTGCACAGCACTGGGCAGGACTATTTATATCTGTGATTACTACAGACTGCTTTAATCCACAGTACTTAGAATGGAGGAGTATTCTGTGCTGCTTGTCTATAATGTTGAAGACAATGTTGCTGACACACCTCTTGATGCTTCCCAGTGGTCTCATATAGCTGTCTGTGGCTTGGGAGGGATAATAAACTGTGGTATTGCTTTTCCTTGGGAATTCTCAGTATTCTGGCCAGATGAGGTCAGCTGTTAAGCAAAGCAACTGAAGTTTTGCCATGGCATGGGAAGGAGTAGATGATTGTGCTCTTGCTGTGCAAATCAGAGTTGAGAGATTTTAATAATCTTACTTGGTCTTCAGTTCTGTTCTTGCAAATTGGAAGCTGGATTTTTAGTATTCTGTTGTCATTGACCCTTCACCTTTGTCTGGTCACATCCTCTGGCCTCTGTGACTGATGAAGCAAGTTGATGCTGTGGGTAGCACAGGAGGAATAGCTTTGTTTTCCTTTGGCTGTTGTCCTTACCAGACTTGGATACAGTTCTGTATTTACAACAGGTTTTGCTTAACCAAAGGGCTGTTCCTTACTTTGGTCAGTACAAATAGAGCAGAGGTGGTAAATATGATGCTTAATTTTATAGCAGCATTTGCTGTTTGGTCATGTATAAAGCAGTCTGTCTTTGTAATTACCAGATGGATTAAAAGCGTGAACCTGGCCCTTTTTCTGTCACAAGAGTTGGAGATGTGGCTTTTCTCTGTGGATAAAGGCAGAATGCTGTTACCTTTGCCCCTGTATTTTGATGATGGAGCTCTGTGTGTGCTATCTCAAACTGACTTAATGACTTCTTGGCATGCAGAAGGGCTGATCCTGTCCTCTGCTCTGTCTTAGACAACCTCCAGCATTTGCTGGATATTTTCCTGAGGCAGTTCAGGAAATAAGCAGGACACTAATCCAGCTTCTCTGTGTCCTCATCTCCCCAGACAGCTTTTGCCAGGTAAGCAAGCCAAGTGGGCTCAGAGAAGGGCTGAGGAGTACCTGAGCTGATTGGTTTTTGTGAGGGCAGCCAGAGGGTCAGGTGAAGCCATCCAGTCTGCTGGGCAGTGACCACAAAGAGAGGAGCATAAGGGCAGAGAAATTGATAGAACTCTTTTTCTGATTGCCTTCTTGTCAGCCATAGGGTGTCAAGAGGTAGAGGTCTGCATTTCTTTTGTCAACAGATAATGTATTTTTCTTCTGTGAACTTGCCTTTGTCTCCAGTCCATTTAAATGTACAGCTCTGACACATCCCAGGGCACCAAATAAGGTTGTTGGTGCCAGCTACCTCTGCCTGTTTCCTTTTGCACTTGACAGCTGCTAGCTTAATTTCATATCTCTTTGCTGTTGTATTGTTTGGAAACAGTGAGCAACTCCTCTTGATATACCTTCTCTGCCCATCTGATGGGTTTATAGGCTTCAGTCATGTCACTGCAGTTGTCTCTTGTTTCCAGGCAGAACAACTCCAGCCTAATTGACTATTTCTCATTATTTGTCCTTTCAAACTTTATTTTCTTTTAAAAACTATTTCCCCCTTGCATCGTGTCCTCTTGAGAGGAAGAAGCAGGGCTTCATCCAGGACTGAAGCTACAGACATTCTGTGCATTTATGGGTTGCTTTAATTACTAACCAGTTCCTAACGGTAGGCTGTTTTTTGCTTGTCGAGTGGCAGTGAGCTGATGCTTTTCTCAGTCTGTCATGGCCCTAGCAAGACTTTGTCAATGTTAATGACTGGCCTGGAGCAGAGGACTCTGTGTGACATTCAGATCATTTTCCTTTGAGTGATGGTTCACTCACCCTGCATTTCCTCAGTTGTTTTAGCTCCCCGTGTTCAGGCTCAGGGTCTTTCTGCAGCTCTTCAGCCAGCCCTTCTCCCTGCTAACACAATACCTTGTGTCCTCAGGAGGCTTGCACTCCCCTCGCCCGTTTCCCAGGTTGTTTATGGATGCAGGGTGTAGCAAAGCACTGCGGAAGGCTGCTGGCAGTCCCCTCCCTGGAAGCCAGACCATTTCTGCCTACCTCTGCCATCTGCCTTCAGCTGGCTGGCGGTGCAGGCGAGGGCTCTGCCCTTTGGCTTCCGTCTGCCCGGGCTCACTTGCTGTCTGAGCCTCCTTTCCTGCTGCGGTCACCTCGCTGCTGTAAGCGCCTGCCCATGGACTCCCGCTGCTGCCCGTGCCCTCAGCGCTGCCTCCTGCTGCCCTCCAGCGCTGCCGTGCTGCGAATCTAGCCTGGAGACAGGGCTGTCTGGAAGGCAACCCAGAAGCTCCTCAGCTGGTGCTGATTCGGTGTTGCTTTGCTGCTGTGGTGTGCTTCAGGGGCGGGTACCACTGTGTGGATCTCATTAGAATTGGTTCAGGAAAATGCCAACTTCTGTGCCGGCTACTGCTGGTTGAAGTGGTGACCTTCCCGGATCAGCTGTAACCATGACTGGAGGCAGTGCCTCTGTGCCTAGCCTTGCACTTTTGATTTCAGCCTGGCACGGACTTGGTGCCATAGTTAGATTAGTCTGACTTGGTGTTGAAATTGCAGCTAGGTGCTAAATTGGTCGATGTCGTGACTGCTGCCTGGATGCGCTCCCTGTGCTGAGGCAGAAAAAGGAGTCTGGTGGTGGGTTAACATCTGTAGTCTTGAAACAAAGACAGTGAGTGAGGAAGGGGTTTAGTGTGTTTATGTCAATGACTAGAGCTCTAGAATTACTTTTTATCCTGTACTTGATTCTCATTTTCCAGGAACAAATTGCATCATAAGCGCTTTTTAAAACTATCATAGAAACATTCTGGTTGGAAAAGATCCTCAGGATCACCAAGTCTGATATTGCTACTGTACAAGGTGCACCCTAAACCATATCCCCAAGCACCACATCCAAATGACTTTTAAACACCTCCACAGTTGGTGACTCCACCACCTCCCTGGGCAGCCTGTGACAGTGTCTGACCACTCTTGCTGGGGAAGAAGTTTTTCTAATGTCTACTCTAAACCTGCCCTGGTGCAGCTTGAGGCTATTCCCTCATTCTATCACTATTTACCTGTGAAAAGAGACCAGCACCAATCTCTCCACAACCTCCTTTCAGGTAGCTGTAGATAGTGATGAGGTCTCCCCTCAGCCTTCTCTTTTTCAAGCTAAACAGCCTCAGCTCCCTCAGTTGCTCCTCATAAGATTTATTCTCCAAATAATGATGTAATTGAAAATTCTCAGATTTTGCTACTGCTGCCTTTGTGGTGTTCTGCATATGCTAGAATTGTTGGGAGTTGTGTACATTTAAGTTTCCAAAATACAAAGGGGATAGGTCCTTAATAACATTTCTAGTCACAAAATAGGCTTGGTGCTTGTGTTCTTGAAAATTGGTGAGCAGAGTCAGCAGCTCTGCCATTGTACATAGTAACAGTATGCTGGGGGGTGTCTGTGTCAGCTTTCTGCAGACCTTAGGTGCTTCTGGTTTTAACAGTTTCACTGGGCTGCAGTAAATTCCAACTGTTTTGCTTATCCAGTAAGACCAGAGGGATTCAGTCTGTGCTGCAGGTTCTGCCTGTGCACTGGCAAAGGCAAAGCCTGGTTTGTGGAAGTGGCTGGTTCTGTGCCCTCAGCTACTGTGTTTCCTTCCCAAGCAGGAGGGCCTGCCTGTGGCTTTGTGACTTGTTTTCCAGATGACAGAAGATGGGGGCTTGGGCTCTGGTTTCAGATGCTGTATGGTTTCTCTGCTGTTGGCTAAGAAGCTCACACCAAGGTGTTGGGAGTGTGAAGCAGCCACGCTCAATGGGTGAAGAGGTGCTGGGAGCTGATGCATTAGACCCTGCCTTTGCTGATCTACTCACGCAGTTCATTCTGACCTGGTTTTCAGCAAAGAAATGGTTCTCGTTACAAATTCAACTTCTTTTTCACTTCCTCTTGGATAAAGGGGCTATCCAATACATTTTTATGGCCCTCAGGAAAGTCAGAGAAGGATTCTTTTGTTGTGTGGGTTAGTTTTTTTTTTGTTTGGTTTGGGTTTTTGTTTTGGTTTTTGGTGTGGTTTTTTCCCCCCTCATTTTACTGTGCAAATGAGCTTTATCCATGGACTGAGAATGGCACAGAGCTTGGTGCAAACCTGCACACGGATTAGCTCAGCCATGGAACAAAACTATACTCTGCTGGGCGTCTCTAAGGTGAATAGTTGGGAAAAGAAATGGTCAATTTGAGAGTGCCTATGCCTTAAATATGTCTCCTGGCTTCTGGTTGGCAGCAAGGATGTGGCTTTTAACAGGTGTGTGCCACTCTTCAGAGTGTGCCCAACGTGGTGCCCATGCAATGCTGCAGCTGCTCTTGCACTCTTGGCAGAAGGAAAACACAGGAGTTGTTGAGAAGGGTGTCGAGATGTCTGCTTGATGAGGCCTTGTTCTCACCTGTGTTATGTGCCTTGTGACGTGGCCTGCCTGGCTACAAACACCACGTGTCCCACTTTGTGCTGGTGGTGCCATGCTCTGTCCTGCTGCTGGGATGTAATCACAGTCTCACGGATTGTATTGGGTTGGAATGGACCCTCCAAGGGCATCTTGTCCAATTCTTCTGCAGTCAACAGGGATGCCTCCAACTACAGCAGGTTGCCCACAGCCACATCCAGTCTGACCTTGAATGTCTCCAGGGATGAGGCCTTTACCCCCTCCCTGGACAGCCTGTGCCAGTGTCTCACCAGCCTCACTGTGCAGAGCTTCCTTCTGATGCCCAACCTAACTCTACCCCACTCCACTTTCAACCCATTGCCCTCATCCTATCCCCACAGGCCCTTCTGAACAGTCCCTCGCCAGCCTGGCTACAGGTCCTGTTCAGTTCTTGAAGTGCAGCTCTGATGTCTCCCTGGAACCTTTTCTTCTCCAGACTGAGCAACCCGAATCCAGTAGTTATGGTTGAGGGGTCAGTACGGAGTCCTCTAGAGCTGTCAGCTCTAACTTTTCAGTTGATGGCCCATCATCATGGATATTAAGCACAACTGTAACAGGCAGCTAAAAGGGCTGGAATGCAGCAGGATGAATGCAAGAGTAGAGGGGAGAATGCAACTTTGTCTATATGAAAGAGTTAATGAAGAAGTTCAGATCATCTCTGCCTCTAGAGCAGTTTGGGTTTTGGAGAACTCTGTGTCATTTTTACTTAGTTCTTTTTTCAGTGACATGTTACAAAAATCCCACCAGAAGTCACAAGTGAGGCCCTGGTCCCCAGGGAGGAGTGGAGTGGAGTCCCAACTCCTGCTCCTGTGTGCTGCAGCAGCTCAGCTGTACCCCAGCCTGGGGGTCTTGCCACTACCCAGTGAAGGTTGTGTGTGCTGGGCAGAAGCACTGCCCCTGGGTGTTTTTTACCTTTTGGACATGTCACTTGTGCTGTCCTGCTTCTGGACTCAGCTCCAGGCCTGACTACATCAAGCAGGAGCTGAGATGAGTGGACTGATCAGGGGATCAGGAAGTTTTTCTAACCTTCAAACAACACAAACTCCAAATCCTGCTGCCAGTCAGGCAGCAGTGCTTGTGTGATCCCCTGCACACAGAGCTCTCTCCGATCTCCTCAGCAGCATTCTATATCTTAGAACATAGAAACCATCAGGACTTCTGGTTTCTAGCAGAAGTAAGGAAGGGGTCAGCAGGGCTGCTACCCTGGGCTTCCAGAGGGCAGACTTTGTCTCGCTTAGAAGGCTTGGTTGATAGAGGCCCTTGGGAGGCAGTCCTGGAGAGCAAAGGAGCCCAGGAATGGTGGACAGGCTTCAAGAAGGAAATCCTGGAGACACAAGAAGAGGCCATGCCATGTGTCATAAGATGAGGCAGTGGGGGGAGAAAACTGGCCTGGCTAAACAGAGACCTTTGGTTGGATCTCAGGAAAAACTCTGTGGACTGTGGAAGAAGGGACCGGCTGCATGGGAGGACTCCAAGGGTGCAGAGGAGTCATGCAGGGAGACAGTTAAAAGGGCTAAAGCCCAACTAGAACATGTCCAAGTCTGCAAGAGATAATAAAAAATGTTACTGTAAATAGAGCAACAACAAAAGGAGGGCCAAGGAGAACCTCCACCCTTTTACTGGGAACAGGGGAACCATGGTGACAAAGGATGAGGCTGCGGTTCTCACCACCTTCTTTGCCTCAGAGTCAGATGGAGGTGGGGAGCAGAACAAACTCCCAGGATCCAGGAAGAAATGGGGAGGGACCTGCTCTGCCACTTACACACACAAGTCTGTGGGGCTGGACAGGATCCTCCCAAGGCTGCCGAGAGACCTAGTAGGGGTGTTCTCCAAACCCCTTTCCATCATCTCTCAGCTGTCTTGACTGATGGGGCAGTTCCACTTGACTGGAGGTTGGCAGCTGGAGGTGTGACACCATTGGTAAAGGCCATAAGGAGGATCTGGGGAACTACAGACCTGGCAATCTGAGCTTGGTGCCAGAGAGGGTCACGGAACAGGTCATCTTGAGGGCCATCACACAGCATATTCAGGACATCCAGGAGATCAGACCCAAACAGGATGGGTTCGTGAAGAGCAGGTCCTGCTTGACAAAACTGATCTCCTTCTGTGACAAGATGACCTGCATGGTCGGGGACAGACAGGCCGTGGGTGTTGTGTACTTGGGCTTTAGGAAGGCCTTTGGCCTGGTTCCCATAGCATCCTCTTGGACAAAGTGGCTGCCCATGGCCTGGACAGGCACACTGGGTCTAAAACTGGCTGGATGTCTGGGCCCAAAGAGTGAAATCCAGCTGGTGGCTGGTCACCAGCAGTGGTGGTGCCCAGGGCTTGGTGTTGAGGCCAGTTCTGTTTACCATCTGCACTGATGACCTCCACAAGGGCACTGAGGCATCCACACTGAGTTTGCAGGTGACACCAAATTGGGTGCCAGTGTTGATCTGCTGGAGGCTAGAAAGGCTCTGCAGAGGGCCCTGGACATGTCGAACTGATGGGCCAAGACCAACTGCATGAGCCAAGTGCCAGGTCCTGCACTTGGGTCACAACAAGCCCATGCAGTGCTACAAGCTTGGGGCAGAGTGACTGGAGAGCTGCTTGGCAGAGCGAACTGGGAGGTACTGGTTGTCAGCCAACTGAAGATGAGCCAGGGTGTGCCCAAGTGGCCAAGAAGGCCA
>VWYK01043708.1:0-22381 GCA_013399775.1 Semnornis frantzii | reverse complement strand
GGTGGTTGGGAGCCCCTCCTGGGGACTCTGATTTCTGGCAGGGGAATTGTGTTTCTGTATTACCTTTAACTTGTGTATCTCTGTGTATAGCTCTGTATATTTTGTAATATATTGTAAATATCTGCCTGTACATTGTGCTAAGCTGTGACTATAAAGCTTCATTCCTTGACTTCCAGCCGGCTGAGTCTGGTCTGGGTGAATTAATTGTGTGTTGGGGTGGGTAACTCCCAAACCATCACAGGGGGCCTTACTCTAAGGATATTGAGGTGCTGGAGCATGTCCAGAGAAGGGATATGAGGCTGGTGAGGGGTCTTGAACACAAGTGCTATGAGGAGGAGCTGAGGGAGCTGGGGTTGTTCAGTCTTCGAAAAATGAGGCTGAGGGGAGACCTCATTGCTTTCTACAGCTCCCTGAAAGAAGGTTGGAGCAAGATGGGGGACATCCTCTTCTTCCTACTATCAAGTGATAGGATGATAGGAAATGGCCTCAAGGTGCACCAAGGGAGGTTCAGGTTGGACAATAAAAAAGTGGCTTCAGTGAAAGAGTCGCTGGAACAGGCTGTCCAAGGAGGTGGTGGAGTCTCCATCCCTAGAGGTGTTTAAAAGACTTGTGGATGAAGTGCTTAGAGACCTGGTCTGACAGCTGTCTACAGAGAAGGGTTAGGTCATGGTTGGAATTGATCTCAAAGTCTTTTCCAAGCAGGCAATGTTGTGATTCTGCACTCTCAGAATCACAGACACTCTGTGCCACTGCTGTGTGTGATGCTTGCAGTTGGAGCAGGGTCCTGTCAGAAAGGAGCTACTGGGACTTAAAGCAAGGTTGCTTTGGTGTCTTCAGATGAGGTTATTCACTGTGTTTGAGTATCCACTTGGCTGAGTGGTAAGAGGACAGTGTCCAGAGTGCTGGCTCTGCTCTGTTGGAGGGAGCCACCTCAGACCTGATTCTTGCTCAGTGACTGACTCCACTGCAGCAGAACTTGGCACTGTGCCAGTCTTCCATGCCAAACCTGCAAGGTCAAGAGACCTTTGCTGATGTGATTTACCTGGAGAGTGTTTTGGTTCTTTGGAACGTCTCTGGTGGCTTGCGACCGAAGGATGTGCAGGGATAAAAACCACCCCTGCTCTCCCTGCCCCTCGAGAAATCCTTGCTGTCTGAAGCCATTGTACTTGGGGTGTTAAATTGAAGATTTGGAGGGTTATGATTTTAATGAAGATGACCTGACTAGATATGGATGCACGTGATCCTTCTGGCCCCTCTCCAGCATGAGCCAGTGGTGCCAAGGAAGTGCTGGAGACTTTGTGCCCTTCTTACTGGATCTATTTTGCTGTTTTACTTTCTTGCCCATGCCTGTTGGATATGAACTGATGCAGTCTGTGTGATGTATACCCTTGTATTGTCTTCAGGAAGTCTTTGCAAATTCACAGGAGTGTAGCAAGGACTCCCTGTTTTTGGGTGTACTTCTGCTTGTTGTACAGAGGTTTACTGCATTCATAGCAGCAACCCTTTGAAATAAGAAAAGCAGCAGCCTGGGTGCCATGACTGGCTGCTTGTGTGTGGACTAGAGAAGCTTCAGCAGTCCAAGGAGCCTGTGGAGCTCTTCTGATGGTGCCCAGCACCGTGGCAGCATTGTCATGGTACTGGGAACTACTGAATGTTGTGTGTGCTGCTGGAGAGGTGTGCACATGCATGTCTGTCTTCATGAGTGTGTGCATGCTGGCCTGTCTGCATGTGTCTCTGTGTTTGTGTGTGTGTGCTGCCGGAGGGCTGTGTGCGTGTTTGTGTGTGTGTGCATGCTGCCGGAGGGCTGTGTGTGTGCTGCCGGAGGGCTGTGTGCATGTTTGTGTGTGTGTGGGTGGTGCTGGAGGGCTGTGTGCGTGTTTGTGTGTGTGTGTGCTGCCGGAGGGCTGTGTGCGTGTTTGTGTATGTGTGTGGTGCTGCCGGAGGGCCGTGTGCGTGTTTGTGTATGTGTGTGGTGCTGGANTGTTTGTGTATGTGTGTGGTGCTGCCGGAGGGCCGTGTGCGTGTTTGTGTATGTGTGTGGTGCTGGAGGGCTGTGTGCGTGTTTGTGTGTGTGTGTGGTGCCGGAGGACTGTGTGCGTGTTTGTGTGTGTGTGTGGTGCCGGAGGACTGTGTGCGTGTTTGTGTGTGTGTGTGGTGCCGGAGGACTGTGTGCGTGTTTGTGTGTGTGTGTGGTGCCGGAGGACTGTGTGCGTGTTTGTGTGTGTGTGTGGTGCCGGAGGACTGTGTGCGTGTTTGTGTGTGTGTGTGGTGCCGGAGGACTGTGTGCGTGTTTGTGTGTGTGTGTGGTGCCGGAGGACTGTGTGCGTGTTTGTGTGTGTGTGTGGTGCCGGAGGACTGTGTGCGTGTTTGTGTGTGTGTGTGGTGCCGGAGGACTGTGTGCGTGTTTGTGTGTGTGTGTGGTGCCGGAGGACTGTGTGCGTGTTTGTGTGTGTGTGTGGTGCCGGAGGACTGTGTGCGTGTTTGTGTGTGTGTGTGGTGCCGGAGGACTGTGTGCGTGTTTGTGTGTGTGTGTGGTGCCGGAGGACTGTGTGCGTGTTTGTGTGTGTGTGTGGTGCCGGAGGACTGTGTGCGTGTTTGTGTGTGTGTGTGGTGCCGGAGGACTGTGTGCGTGTTTGTGTGTGTGTGTGGTGCCGGAGGACTGTGTGCGTGTTTGTGTGCGTGTGTGCTACCTGAGGGCTGTGTGTGATTATGTGTGTGTGGTGCTGGAGGGCTCTGTGTGTGTCTGTAAGTGTGTGTGGTGCCCAAGGTTTTTGTGTGCTGCCACTCTCAGCAGCGTTGAAAGCTCTTCGGAGCGCTTTGCTGAGCTCTCCAATTGTTTCCTTGGGAGGAGAGCCCTATGCCTGTTCCACATAAACACATTCTGCTTTTGATGCTGATTTTAGGTGTTAGGATATGAGATTTCCTCTCTGCTCAGGTTTTTCTTGGCACCACATTTCCCCTAAAGCCTCCCCAGAAGCCTGTCATCCTGCTTTTACTAAGAAAAGGGAGCAGAGTTCCTGGAGGATACACAGACTTGGTGCTGGAGAATGAGTGGGTGTCAGCAATGCTGTTGGTGGAGCAGAGGATGCTCTGGAAGGCACAGTGAGCGCTGTGCTGGTGTGGCTTGTGGTTGGGCTGCCAGCAGCGTCCTCAGCCCCACTGGCTGGTAGTGCTGCTCGGGGCCCAGCTGCTCTGCTCTCTGCTCATGTCTCCTGAGGAGTGTGGTGCCGGAGGACTGTAAACTTAATCTTTTTTTTTTTTTTCTTGCTGTAAGAAATGATTTATTGAGGTTGCAAAACAATCACAGAGAGCTCAGCTTTTAAAATGGTGTGGCAGAGATGAAAGAGCATTCCCTGAACAGGAGATTAGTTGGGGGTTTTGACCAGTAGTAAATAGTGGATGTTTTGCTTTTCACCTTGCACAAGTTCTGTGTCCTCTGGCCTTGGAGCGTTGTGTTCAGCTCTCTGGTCGCCCCCACAAGAGAGACAGGAACCTGCTCGAGAGGGTCCATAGGAGACCCTGAAGATGATCAAAGAGCTGGAGCCTGTGGGGGCAGGCTGAGGTTGTTCAGCCTGGAGAAGAGAAGGCTCCAGGGAGACCTTGGAGCTGAATTTCAATAGCTGAAGGGGACCTACAGGAAAGCTGGGGAGGGACTGTTCAGAAGGGCCTATGTTGGCAGTGTGAGGGGCAACAGTGTGAAACTGGAGCAAGGCAGAGTTAGGTTGGACATCAGGAGGAAGTTCTACACGATGAGGGTGGTGAAATACTGGAACAGGTTGAGGCCTCATCCTTGGAGACATTCAAGATCAGACTGGATGTGGCCCTGGGCAGCCTGATTCGATTGGAGGTGTCCATACTACCTGCAGTGGTGTTGCACAAGATGCCCTTTGAAGGTCCCTTCCAACCCGATGCAATCTGTGACTCTGAAAAAGAGAAGTTCTTTCCCTCCCCTGGACCTTAATTGCTTCATTCTTCTTGAATAAAACCATCAGTATCCAGACAATGAAAGCAATCAAACAGCCAGGGAAGCCTGTGGGGTGTTTGAAAAGGAAAGTGAAGAGCTAGAATACAGCTTTTTGTGTGCTGGAGGAACCTTGGAGTACATTCAGGGTGGAATAGGAATATGAAATGAAGCTTTGCATAAATGCAGGAGAAATGCTGCCAGTACTTCATTTTCATAAAAGAATACCTATTTGGCAGAAATATGATTTAGCCTTTCGTAGAGGGCTCCAGAACAGCAATCTCTGTGCTTGCTCAGAGTGGTAAGGTGTTGTAGGGGAAAAAGGTAGCTTGAAACACATGCACCAGAAAGGCAAATTCATGACCTGAGCATTACCTGCCTGAACTGAGCAGTGTTGCAATCACAGTATTTGGCTTTTCTGTAGTATGGTTCCTTTGATGATCACATCACATGTGTGTTTTCTCAGATCTCCAGCCTTCAGCTGTCATTCTGCACTGTGAATTGATTGCAAAGATGACACTCCTGCTGCTATTTTTGTCATGACTCCACGTTAGACTGAACTGCTTATGTCAGAGCCATCCTCAGTCGCCTTGCCGGCCTGAAAATGGTTTAGGGGAATGCAGGCTTAGTATTGTCACAGCTTACAACAAAGAAAGGCTCAGAGAGTTTGAATCCTGAAACATTTCCTTTAGTGAAATCTGAAGTGTTTTTATCATTTGTAAATCACTAGACTCAAATTTTCTTGTGCGTTGTTAGGAGTATCCCAGCTCTTCCCAGCAGCAGGAAGTCCAAAGTATTTTCCATAGTCTGGGACCTTAGCTTTCGAGCCTGGTACTCACCTTGCTGAATATCAGGGGACTTGACCCTCACTTCTGGCCACTGTGTCCTTGCAGCAGGGACTTGTTCCACCCTTCTGGCTACTGTGGCCTGCAGCATCATTGGAGCAACTGTGGATAAAGGTATGGGACAGCTACAAGTACTGTGTTCCCAGAGACTGGTTGGGAGCTATGGATGCTCTAAGCTCCTGAGGATCTCTTTGGTTTATCTGGGCAGACAGGAACTGCAGTGATTTCTACACAGCTGTTAGAAAATCCCATCTCATTTTTCAGTGGCACACCTGTACACTCAGCAGTTTTAGGGGACAAGCAGTCACATCTCAAAAAAATGGCAGCTGCTGTCTCTTTCAGCATCTGCTTTAATACAGTTTGGTGATGTCATCACTGCTGGTGTAGTGAGGAGCTTGGCTGAGCAATGCTGAGCTGTCTTGGGCAGGGGCTAGATGAGGAGCAACAGGTTTTATTACTGGTGATTAAACTGGAAGAGGGGAGATTGAGACTGGAGATGATAAAAAAATTCTTGACAGTGAGGGCAGGGAGGCACTGGATCATGTTGCCCAGGGAGGTTGTGGATGCCCCCTCCCTGGACGTGTTCAAGGCGAGGCCTTAAGCAACCTGGGCTAGTGGGAGGTGTCCCTGCCCATGGCAGGGGGGTGGCACTGGGCGGTATTTAAGGTCCTTTCCCACCCAAACCATTCTGTGAATCTACGATTGGATAATAAAAGGCAGAAAACAGCTTTCAGTCTGTCCGCAGGACAGTGGTGGGGAGGATCAGGTCTCTGTTCTACTCCAGCCTGGCTGTGGAGTCATTCCAGGGGAGGTGACCGTGGTGCTCTTACCTCCTTCCTTGTTTGTCCCCTGATTATAACCTCATTGGAAGGAAGGCCAAGGCTCTTACACTCTACCTGTGGTGAATATTTAACAGAAGGACTGTTCAGGTGCCAGTGTGCTGGGCTGCAATGAAAAGGGTTGGTCCCTGGCACAAAAAGTTATTCACTGCTAACTCAGAAGCTCCCAGCTGAGTACTGCCCAGTCCCAGGAAGTGTGGCATGGGGCAGGAATTGCACATAAATATTGGTTATCCTGTGTTAGACAAAGGATCTGACAGATAAATTGAGCTGATCTCTTCTGACTTCACTGTGTTGGATAATATCCAAGAGAACAAAGAACACAGCCTGAGGAGAGATCAGGATGAACTACTGAAAAGAAATCAAATCAACACATCGCTTGGGAAAGAAATGGATGCCTGAGCCTGCAGTGATTCCTGCTGCATCTTTCTTTTGGTTGAAGCTCTTGGACAAGGGCAGGACTGCAGTGGGTGGGCATTCTATGTCCAGCTACCAATGCTCACCTAGTGTAGGTCGAACAGCAATGCAGAAAATGTCCATGAAAGGGCTAATTGGGAAAAGAAAGTTAAAAATCGAGGTCAAGGAGGAAGAATATGAGATGCTAAAGTTCAAAATTATGTAATAAAACTCCATTTTAAACAAAATTCTCATTTCTGGGAGTGGTGGGGGAAGCAGAACTGTGGCAGTATCAAGGCACTTTTCTACAGGGAGGAAGCATGGAGAGTGGTCCAGTGGAGCAGTAAAATCTTAGGCATAATCTACTCTGGAGCTCATCAGCAGCACAACTCTGGCAGATTATCCCAGTAAAAGAACTGGAAAAGGGAGAGAAAGGTG
Source organism: Semnornis frantzii (assembly GCA_013399775.1). Lineage (NCBI taxonomy): Eukaryota > Metazoa > Chordata > Aves > Piciformes > Ramphastidae > Semnornis > Semnornis frantzii. The sequence continues at coordinate 15,902 of VWYK01043708.1, read as the reverse complement.
ACAGCAAAGCAAAGGCAGGGAGTGAGGAGACTCTGGGACTTTGCACCTTGGAAAGGAGCCAGCTGGAGGACAAGAGAGAGTAATAAAGCTTTTTGAAAGCACAACTGGCACAGGAGGTGGGTGAAGATGAACTGATGTTTTGGATTGCTTGGGGACTGTTGGGACATCCAGCAGGGCTTTACCTGCAGCTGGGACAGAAGGAAGCTTGTCGCAGGGTGTACTCACAGCACTGCCAGGGCAACCCCCAGGGGCTGGAGGCACAGAGAGGCCAAAGTCAGAAAAAGAAATGGAAGAGAAGTGGCAATATTTGTTTGTTGATTGGGGAAAAAAACAAACAAACCAAAACCCAAAAAAGCTAGTAAATAAGAGTTCATTTAGGAGAAACTTCGAAAATTCTTCTGGCACCGAGTGGTAAAACAGCATTTGGGAATCAGTGCAGTGAGAGTGTCCCTGGAGAGCAGCCTCCTGTAGGTGTACAGTGAGAACTCTGAAGGGGCTCTCCAGCCATAGGTGAAACGTGGGTCTAAGACAGTTTGATCAAAATACTTCAGTGTTTGCAAAAGCAAATGGAAGGTTGAATGCTTGTGGGAAAATAACAGTGCTCAAAGCAGGAACCAGACTGCTGTGTAAAGCCATAGTGCTGCACCAGTGCTGGGCTCATCCTCCTGGAGATCTGGGGAAACTGGGAGAAGTCCTCAAAAGATGTCCAAGAATGAGCAAAGGTGTGAAGTGAATTCCTTGGAGAGTGTGAATAGACCAAAACTTTTCAGTTTCAAGAAGATGTCTTTGAAGTGGCTCTGATGAAAGCAGCATGGGGCATGAGCCTTTATTCACTCTCTCTCGGTGGAAGGGGCTAAGACCGCCAAGGGGAAGCAGCAGGTGGCAGGCTCAAAACCCCGACTTCTTCTTATGTACAGGAGCAGGACCTCCTCCTTTCTCTTTGCCATTGAGGTTTTAATCTGTTGGAACAGTTCCCTGGGTTTAGGCTGATTTATTCTGCAGTTAAAACTTCATCAGATTACTGTTCACAGGGCTTGGAAAGCTTAGCTCCAGAGCTCTGTTCAGAAGAGTAATCCTTTTGACTGCTGAAGTAGGGATATGAAACCTCAGTTAACTTTTCACTGGGCACAGTCAGTGCAACTTCTCAGTCAAGTGCTTTGGCCAAAAGACCCAGCCAAAGATTTGTAGAGTGACTTGAGTTGGAAGGGACCTGAAAACTCATCCAGTGCCAACCCCCTGCTGTAGGCAGGGACATCTCCCACCAGTGCCAGTTGCTCAAGGCCTCATCCAGTCTGGCCTTGAACACCTCCAGGGAGAGGGCATCCACAACCTCCCTGGGCAACCTGTGCCAGTGTCTCACCACCCTCACTCAAGAATTTCTTCCAGTCTCACTCTCCTCTCTCCCAGCTATTGTCTCTCATCCTGGCACTGCCAGCCCTTGTCCAAAGTCCCTCTACAGCTCTCCTGGAGCCCTTCAGGCACTGCAAGGCTGCTCTAAGGTCTCCCTGGAGCCTTCTCTTCTCCAGACTCAACAGCCCCAGTTCCCTCAGCCTGTCCCCACAAGGGAGGTTCTTCAGCCCTCTGAGCATCTTGGTGACCTCCTCAGGACCTACTCTAGCAATTCAGTGTCTCTCTTGTGTTGAGTGCCCCAGACATCGACACATAGCTCCAGATGAGGTCTCAGAGGAGCAGAATTCCCTCATTCAGATCAGAACAGAGCCAGCCCTGTGCCTGGTATTTTGGGGTTCTTACTGGAGTGTGAAAGCTTCTGTGACAGCTCTTGCTAATGTGTCCTCTTTGACAGTCAGCTGGGGTGGTGGCACATCCTTACAGCACTGTTATTTTGTGATTGTTCCATAGGCTTTAGAAAAGGAGAGGCTGAAAGAGAAGGTTTTAGATTCATGGACACTCTTCATGGTTCCAGTGTCCAAGTGCTGGCTGTTAGTGGTTTACTTGTGGTTTTTGTGCTCACCTACTCACTGACCAAATTAATTTCTCATCATTTTAGGCTGGTCCAGAGTACCCTGCTGAGCATCACTTAACTGCAAGGAGAGCTCAGTCACTCCAACTGCCACTGCTCGAGAGTTGTGCTTTGGGCTGAATTTCACATCTGCTCCTGACCTGGGGAAGGGCTTGCCACAAAACCTTCTCATCATTACTGCCAAGCACAAACACAGGCTGGGCAAAGAATGGCTTGAGAGCAGCCCTGAGGAGGACTTGGGGGGCCTTGGTTACTGAAGAAGCTCACCACAAGCTGGCAAAGGGCATCTGCAGCCCAGAAAGCAGTCACATGGTGGTCTGCACCCTCAGCAGCATGGCCAGCAGGACAAGGGAGTGGAGTCTGCCCCTCTGCTCTGGCCCCACCTGCAACTCCAGGACCCCCAACATAGAAAGGATGTAGAGCAATTGGAGTGGGTCCTGAGGAGGCCACGAAGATGATCAGAGGGCTGGAGAACCTCTCCTGTAAGAAAAGGCTGAGGGACTTGGAGCTGCTCAGCCTGTAGAAGAGAAGGCTTCAGGGAGACCTCATTGTGACCTTTCAGTACTTCAAGGGGTCCTACAGGAAAGCTGGGGAGGGTCTCTTGGTCATGGAGTGCAGCGACAGGTTGAGGTCTCCCCTGGAGAGAGGGGAGATTTGGATTAGAAGCAAGGAAGAAGCTCTTCACTGAGAGGATGGGGAGACACTGGAATGGGCTGCCCAGACAAGTTGTAAACCAACCTGGTCTAGTGGGAGGTGTCCTTGCCCATGGCAAGGGGAGTTGGAACTGGATGACCTCTAAGGTCCTTTCAAATCTGTGAGTCTATGACTGCCCTCCTTCAGAATGGTTTACATCTTCTGGCATGGTTCCTTTAGAACTCATGACCGTGACCTTGCAGCAGTGCACATGGGCTAGGTGAATATATCTGCCTTATTCCAAAAGGATAAGACAATGAAGCTTGGAGAGGGATGGTTAAAGAGTACCTCTGGAGTGACTAAAATCAATCCAGAGCTAAGTGGGCTCTTATTTTATTTCTGAAGTGACTGCATCAGAAGCAGTGCCTCTAAACTAAATTCTGTTCAGGTTGGTGTGGGAGGGGGGTGTGTGTGTGATCTCACAGGGAGCAAGGAGCAGATACTGGTACCTGGCTTTGGGCACTTCTCTCCCAGTGCCTGCTGGCAAACTCACCTCTCCTGAGAGGAGGCCATAGTAGCAGGCTGTGAGGGGGCCAAGGCTCGTGCTCACATGCTTGTCCTTTGCCTGAGGGCCTTGTGCTGGGGAAGTCCTTCTCCAGCACTGGCTCTGGAAGGCTGTGGGTGCTGAGAGCTGCTGAAGTGGGCTCTAGCAAAGGCGTGCATTATGGGTTTAAACTGGCAGAGGGAAGATTTAGACTAGATGTTAGGAGGAAGTTCTTTACAGTGAGGGTGGTGAGACACTGGCACAGGTTGCCCAGGGAGGTTGTGGCTGCTTCCTCCCTGGAGGTGTTCAAGGCCAGGGTGGAGGAGGCCTTGAGTGACCTGTACTAGTGGGAGGGGTCCCTGCCTATGGCAGGGGGTTGGAACTAGATGATCCTTGAGGTCCCTTCCAACCTTAGCATTCTATGATTCTATGTTTTGGGGTGCCCTCCAGAGTGCTACTTCTGTTTTGCCATTTGGAGATGTCTTCTGTGTAGGAAAGATGAAAGTGTTTTGAATTTCTGAGACTGCCAGAGGAGAGAGACAGCAAAGCAGGCTGCATGGGCAGGGCTGCCTGAGCAGGCCCTGTGGGTAAGCTGTGTGCTGAGGAAGAGCAGCAGTGCTGCAGAGCATGAGGGAAGCAGCTTCTGCAGCAGCTGAGAGCAGCTGGCACTGGTGTGTGGGTGAAGAGCACTGGCCCTGGGTGTTGCTCTGCTGCTGTGTCCTACACCTTTGCCCTTCAACCGTATCCCACTGGACACATCCTGTGCAGCACTTCACCTGCTCTTATTCTGGAAAGTTTTAACTACTTTTGGAGGCAGAGATCCATTTATTGTTAAACTTGTTGTGACTTATTAACATCTGCCCTGGAAAATCTTCCAGATGAGTTTCTGCTCTGTCTTTGCTTTTAGTGTGAAGTGTCTGCCTTGATCCCTGATTCATTATTCAATAGCTTTAGAAAGGAAATTTTTAAATAGTGCTGATGACAGTCACTGCTTCTGGGTTTTCTCTTGGTTTTTATTGTGGTCTGTGATCTTTTAACCTGAAAAGTCTCATTGTTTATGCATCTGTCTTCCACTTCCAACAAGGGAAGTTCCTTTTGGATAAAAGGAAACAACTTTTGTGATGAGAGTGGTGTGCAATCCTGGAATCTGCACCTTTGGTAAAGCCCTCAGCATCTGGATCCAGCTTTGAAATTACTCCTTCTTGGAGAAGGAGGTTGTGCTAGATGACCTCCAGAGATCCCTTCCAACCTACATTGTTCTGTGGTTGCATTCAGAGCCTGTAAGTGGAAACCTCATAGTGTCTCTGCTGTGCTGCCTTCACTTGCAGAAGAGACTTCTGACAAACTTCCACTTAGTAATTCTTGCATGAAGAATGAGGTTTGGATTTTGTGTAGTCAGCTTTCCCCTTCCCTGTCACCTTGGTGTGCTGTGTCTGCCTTGTCTCGTGCTGCTGTCCAGTGAGTTAAATGGGGAATTAATCTCTTGTAACCTTTCTGAATGTGGAAGGGTTAAATGTGAAACTTGACATAGCTCAGCTTCATCCAGAACTGGAGTACTGAGACTACATCACCTGTGCTGAGATCTTCACTTGCTTCTGAAAGAAACCAAATCTCTGTGATTTAACATCCTTGGGGCATCGTTTATGCTGACTTTGTGTCCTGGTTGGAGTGTTCCTGGTGTCTTGGATTTCCACTCAAGACAGGGGATGTGAAGCCCTCCTAAGCATGGGAATGTTTTTGCTGCATCCCAAGTATTTGAATGTCACCAAGTATTTGAGTGTAGTGACACTGCTGGGCTCCTGTGCATACAAACCTCCTGGACTCCAGGGCAGGGTGCTGACAGTGCCTGGTAGAAGAGGTGCTCAGCTGCTGCATCCCTCTGATGGAAGCCATGGCTAGCTATTGTCTGTGCTGGGGCACACAGCTGGTCGTGGTAGCCCTGGGTACCTGCATCCAGGACCACCATGAGGACTGTAGTGAGGGATCCACTTTATGTATTTGCCAGTATCAGAGGTGCTCCTTGGCTTCAGCTGCAGCGTTTGGAGGTGGCTCCAGAGCTCGTTGCATGTTCAGGCCTCAATTCCGTGAACCATTGTGGCTGTCTGACAGTCTCACTCCGGGCCCTAAAGCAGCAGGAAGCTGTCCCAGCAGTGGCAGCATTAAATCTGCTCACGTTGCAGTCAGGCAGGGAAGAGCTTGGGTCAGGGCTGCAAGGGGATGGAGGAGCAGAGCAGAGAGCTGCAGGGCCTGGTGTTCCTGAGAGGGGAGACCTGAGCAGATCTGCATCCTCAAATAAAGTCTCACAGCAAGGCAGCTTGAATTAGCAAACTGTTTTGTCTCATTCTGTCGATGTTTTATCTAACCAGATTGGATTTAGCACATCTTGGAGCTAAGTGCTGGCCCCTGCCTGGCGCCTGGCAGCGTGAGGAGCACAAACTGAAGCCACTCTGCCACTCAGCCCAGGGCTTAACTGCCAAGAACCCCACGGTTCTTATGGGCACAGCTCAAAGCAAGGTCTTTATCCTTGACAGATTCAGAGAAAAGGTGGCACACAAGGAGCTGAAGAAGCCTTTCATCGGTGATTTTACTGATCCTCCTGAAAACTGAGCCTGAAAACACCAGTGGAGGGGTGGGGAGCAGAGCTGCCCTGCTGTTCCACCTAACTGCAGACCTGCTGCAAGGGGAGGAATTCCTGGCTGCTGCGGGAAGTGGGGACAGGAGCATCCCTTTCGGCAGCAACCTGCAATTACCTTAAATGAATAATGAAGTTAGGTCCTGAATTGCTTCTTAATTGCACTACATCCCTTACTGTTTTTAACTGTGTTAATTTGGGTTGTCTCTAATATGCTGGCCAGCTGCCTGAGAAGGGGCATAACATTCAGCCTGACACAGACAAGGATGTTTTCTGCTTGGAACTAAATTCACAGGCTAGCAGTGATGGAAGGGACAGCAGAACAGCAGCTGTGATGGCTTTGAAGTGATGGCAGTGATACTTTACAAGGGACTTCAGGTGATCAGGATGGGCAATTAGCCAACTGAAATAACTGGTCTGGGAAGCTCCAAAGAGCAATGCCACACCAGTAAGGGAAAGAGGCATTTAATGAATGAGGGAGAAGGGGGAAATGCCATCTTAGAAAAATGGATATTTGCAGTTTTTCATGGAATGCATCCTGAAAATGTCCATAAAGGCTGGGAGTGTCTCTTATGCAAGCAAGCTGCAGTGAAGGCACATTAAAGCAGGGAAATCTGTGCTCATCTCGGCTCTGATGTGTATTTGCTGGAATAAAACAATCTCCAGAACTGATTGGTACCCTGGAATTGAAGATGTTGGTATGTTTGATCAGCCTTTGCCTGCAAGGATGCTATTTCCTGATGGCCGCTTCAATTTATTCAAGTTGGAGTGAAGTCAGAAGGAAAGTTTGGTTTTACTGTGTGAAGCTGTGAGTAGAAATGGTTCAGATGTCCACAGACAGCACAAGGACAGGTGTCAGCTCCCTGAATCAGCTTGCACCAGAAGCTGTTGTGTTGTCTCAGCTGCTGAGGAGCAGGATATATTTGCTCTTGCTGAGCTTTGCCCAAGGCTGTGATGGTCTCTGTGGCCATGCTCAGCTGCTCACACCCAGGCTGTACTACCTTGCAGTGGAGGTGCTGAGATGTGAGCAAAGCACTTGGTGCAGTTCTTCCACTAGTGCAGGTGTATTAGCATCCCAGGATGCAGGCTGCACAGCTCACAGCTGAGTGCACACACATGTGGAAGGGAGTTTTGCTGTGAAAGCAGCAGTGACTGCAAACCTCTCCTGTGGATTTGGTCCCAAGATCACAGCTGCAATACACAGTGGGAGAACTGAGGGTGACCGAATGCTTCTTTAGCTATCCCATAGCTTCAGTGGTGGTTCCTCCTCCCCAGCAAGGAGGCTTACTGGGTGTAAAGGTTCTCTCAGTGTAATTTAAGGTTTGGTAGCCAGTGAAAATGCAACTGTTTCACCAAGATACCATGCAAGGTCAACATTAACTTTCAGCAAGTTGAAATGTGCTGATGGATGATAAAAATAATTGTTAAATTCTCATTTCATAGAGCCAGAGAATTGTTTGAGTTGTCAAAGCCCTCTAAGGTCATTCAGTCCAACTGTCAACCCAACTCCACCATGGCCACTAAACCCTGTCCCCAAGTACCATGGCCACACCTAAGGGGAGGGGACTCCACCACCTCCCTGGGCAGCCTGTGCCAGTCCCTGACCACTCTTGCAGCAAAGACATTTTTCTTGATCTCCAACCTAACCCTGCCCTGACACAATTTCAGGCCATTTCCTCTCCTTTCACCTGATCATAGTGAGCAGAACCCAGCCTCCAGCTGGCTACAGCCTCCCTTCAGGGAGCTGTGGAGAGCAATGAGCTCTGCCCTCAGCCTCCTCCTCTCCAGACAAAACACCCTCACCTCAGCTGCTTCTCCCCAGGCCTGTTCTTCAGACCCTTCCCCAGCTTTTCTTCCCTTCTCTGGCCCTGCTCCAGCCCCTCAATGTCCTTCTGGGAGTGAGGTGCTCAAAACTGAATGCAGGACTTGAGGTCTGGCCTCACCTGTGCCCAGCCCAGGTGACACAATCACTGCCCTGCTTCTGCTGGCCACACCATTGCTGATCCAGGCCAGGATACTCTATCAGGAATTCAGACCCATTTCCAATCCATCTTGCTCAAGAGTGCTCTGTTTGCTCACTGGGATACTTGGCCATGTTTGGTTTATTTTTTTTCCCTATCGATGTGGGAAGGTGCAGTCAGGCGACAGGAGGCAGAACTGAAACCAAGCAGAAATGAGCTTGACCACTAAAACTGCAGAGGGAAGACAAGACCCTGGTGGAGAGCAGTCAAACTCAGTCATGAGCTGCTGCAGAGTAAGCTGCGTGTGGCATCATTCACTTGCAGAGCAGCTGAGTTCAGCTGCACCTCTTGCATCTGGATGGGCCAGAGCTCAGTGGTGTCATCATGGCACAGAGAGGGGAGGTGCAGTGCCAGCAGAGAGCTACCAGTGTTGAGGCTGGGCCAAGTGTTCATCTGAAGCCTTGAAGGGCTCTCACCTATACCTGAGTGGGACCTCCTGGGTGGAGGCTCTGTGTGAGGGAGAGCAGTTTTTACAGACCCATTTGAACATGAGCCACCAAGGTGCTCAGAGGGCTGCAGCAGCTCTGCTGTGAGGACAGGCTGAGAGAGTTGGGGCTCTGCAGCCTGGAGAAGAGAAGGCTTCCAGGAGAGCTTGGAGTGGCCTTGCAGGATCTGAAGGGGGCTCCAGGAAGGCTGGGGAGGGACTATTGACAAGGGCTTGTGATGGCAGGAACAGGGGCAATGGGTTTGAAGTGTCAGAGGGGAGATTGAAAGTGGATGTTAGGAGGAAGTTGTTTGCAGTGAGGGTGGTGAGACACTGGCACAGGTTTCCCAGGGAGGTTGTGGCTGCTCCCTCCCTGGAGGTGTTCAAGGCCAGGATGGATGAGGCCTTGAGTGACCTGTGCTAGTGGGAGGTGTCCCTGCCTATGGCAGGGGCTTGGAACTGGATGATCCTTGAGGTCCCTTCCAACCTTACCATTCTATGATTCTATGAAGTGATGTCAGCTGAGATCACCCCCGCGCTGGGGTGAGCATGCAAGCATATTTTTCACATCTCCTTTCGAGGTAGGTGGTGCTGTTCTAGAGTCACCTGCCTTGGTCTTTTACAGCCTCCTGTGCTACCCTGAGCTCTTGTCCCTGTGCTCATGAGTCTCCAAGTGGCTTCCCTCAGTTCTTGCCTCACTGCTTTTTAAAGAGCATACAACCTGAGCCTTCAGGAAGCCTTTGGAAAGGGATATATGGCTTAAATTGGAGTATTTGGGTGTATTTATAGTCAGATTTCAGTGGGGACAAGAGGAATACTTGCAAAGCAGGTGGTGCTGAGGCATACGTAGAGTGTCTGATTTACACACCAGCATTCCAGGCAAACCCTCTGCTTCCCCTTCGGGGTTGTCTTGTACAGAGCTCTTCTGTGTGTTGGGGAGAGCTATGCTGGTTTTGTTGGGGTATTTTAAACTTGCTCTCAGCTCCTGAAATGAAATGTTTGTCTCTTTGAATAGCAGCAGGAGTGGAGGGCTTGTTTCCCGGACAGGCATAGCTGCAGATCTGTTACAAGAAGCCCTTAAGATGGCTGGAGCAGAGGACAGCACAGCTCAGCTGCATTCCTTTGGATGAACTCTCTCTGGAGAATTCTCATGGCCTTTTGTGGACAAATGTGCTCCTTTGCTGTGTTTCAGAGCAGAAGCTGTGGTGCTGTTGCCATGGCAGGGTGCTCAGGTGAATCACAGAATGGGTTAGGTTGGAAGGACCTCAAAGCTCATCCAGTTCTAAGCCCCAGGCAGGGACACCTCCCACTAGAACAGGTGGCTCAAGGCCTCATCCAGTCTGGCCTTGCAGTGGTGTTGAATGCTGTAGTCAGTCAGACCTCTTGCTGTGATAACAAGGTACCCAGATTTGGTCCAAGGTAATCCCCTTCAGCTTGCTCTGCCCATGGGAAGACTGAAGAGTGTGCATCTGCCTCGGGCACCTCCTCTGAAAGCACTGCACTGAAGTTCTGATGCTGTGGCAGCTGTTTCCTGGAGAGCTCACAAGTGAGTGGTTTGAGAGGACCTGGCTCAGCAATCTAGAAAAAGCTGCTGGCAAGCAGTGCCAGGGACCTCTTGCACCTTTCCCTTCAAAGAGCCTTCAAAAACCTTTGAGTTTCTAGGAAAGAAAAAAAAAATACTAGAGGAGCAGATTGGAATCCAAAGGAATGGAATTTGCCCCCTGGGTTCTTGTGCAGGTTTGGGCTCTGATCCTACTCACACTTCAGCAGCTGTCAGTAGCTTCCATGCTCACCTCAGCACTCCCTTCCCAGGTGCTGCAGGTGGGCTGAGGCTGCTCCCAGGCAGACTGCAAGAGCATGGTTTGTCTTCTCCCTGCGTGATCCCCAGGCAGGGTTCCTGGCAGTTTGTCGCCTCAGCCCCTTCCTCTGAAGCAGTGTGGAGCAGCTGTGTAGTGAGAGGAGAAGCAGCAGGTTAGTGGCAGTGATGTGCTTTGTGGGTGCTGTAGTTTCATCAAAAGAATGAGGATGAAGTGGAGGTTGGCAGGGTAAAAGCACCTGATAAGCCTTGCTTGGAACACCAACTTAGATTCTTCTTATTCTCATACAACAAACCATTAACTAAGTAATGGACAGGATGGACAAACACCTCTGGCTCCTCTCTGCACTTCACACACCACAAGCTTGGATCGGCAGCAGTTGATGGCCCTGGGCAGATGTGTGCAGGATGCATCCCAGGGCTCTGGGAGTTTTTGTCTTTGGATAGCCCAGGGGAAGCCAGGAGCCATATTTGCAAAGCCTCAGAAGAAAATCTTGAGCAATGTAACAGAGAGTAGTTGGTGCCCTGAGGTGTTCTTGGGTCACTCAAAGCCTAACAGACACTGCTGGGTGTCCTGCTCCACTGTACTCTGGGTTAGCCAACAGCGCTGTATGCCCAAGAGAACCCCAAACCAAGCCTGACTTACCATTGCCTTGTGTGAAAGCCACAGACAGGGGCGGCTGGAGTGGGCAGTGCTTGAACCTCTTTGGACAGAGTGGACAACTTCTTGGTCTCTTGGGTGACTAGGAATAAACATCACTACCCTGCCTGCCATCAGCTGCAGGGCAGCCTAAGAGAGGATCTTGTTTGTTCTCCCTAATCTCAGGTGAAAGGAAATGGCCTGAAATTGTGCCAGAGAAGGGTTAGGTTGGAGATGAAGAAAGATTTCTTCACTGCAAGAGTGGTCGAGGATTGGCGCAGGCTGCCCAGGGAGGTTGTGGAGTCCTCATGCCTGGAGGTGTTCCTGAACCATGTGGCCATGGCACTTGGAACAGGGTTTGGTGGCCATGGTGGTGCTGGGCTGAGGGTTGGCCTGGATGGCTAACTGCAACAGCTCCATGAGTCTGTGAACAAGCTCTCCAGACAGTAAGGTGATTGTTCCAGTGTCATCCGCTGCAGATGAGATTTGTGGGGCTTGTTTGAAACTCCTTTGGTGTCTGTAATCTTACAGGATGTAGTTCTGGAGAGAACCTGGTAGATGTTGAGCTCTTAATCAGTCCCAGTGTATACAGAAGTTGGCATTCTTTAATCTCCATAGCACCTTATCAGAGCCACAGTAACTAGTTCTGAGAGCTCCTGGTGGGGTCAGGAAGATGTTGGTTATAAATAAACCGCGGTCTCAGAACTGCAACTCCTGTTTCACAGCACAAGAATCTGTGAAAGAAGACTTTGGAGTTTCCCAGACCAAGGGACCCAAGAAAGGGCAGTTCCCATGGCTGAGACTTTCTGGTTGGTGTGGTGCCAGACCGGCTTCAGCCACAGCAGTGCTGGACGAAGACAGGAGAGCTGGGCTGTGCAGTGGCTGGGGTGAGGGGAACCTCTCCTCCCTGGGGCACTGTGTGTTGATGTGCAGGGAACTGGAAGCACAGCTGCAGTGTTCTTTCCTTCTTTCCCTTCCGTGGTTAGCAGCAGCAGATAACCTTGAAGAAGGCCTCTGATTCGCAAGAGCACTGCAGAGGTTTTTGCCAGCACCCTCAGCTAACACCCAGCAAGCCTAACCCATGCCTGTTCCTTGTCCAGGCCTTCTTTCATTTCTCCTGCAGTAGTCAGGAGAGCTTTCCTGAACGACTGTGGGCAGGATCACCTCCTGCTGCCAGAGCCCTCTTTGTGTTCCTCTGGTTTACCCTCGTCCCTGTCCAGAGACACAGCTGAAGCCTGTGCCAAGCAGAGGAGCCCAATCTCCTCTCAGCAGTGCCAAGGAACAGTGGATACAAACTGAACACAGAAAATTTCACTTCAACGTGAAGATCCTTTGGTGTGAGAGTGCTGGAACCCTGGAGCAGGCTGCCCAGGGTGTTGTGGAATCTCTTCTGCACACTTCCTGAGAGGAAGCTTTCAAGGCAGGTCTGCGTGCATGGTCAGGAGGGACAGTGCAGCCATGGCTGTGTGCTCCCTGCAGTTACAGGCACTTTACGTTGCACCAAGAACCAGCTGCTTGTGAACCTGAGGCTTCAGTTTGGGCAGCTACAAGTCCAAGGCAAGGTCTCCAGGCTCCCTGTGGCTAGCATGCTGGTCCTGCTATTTCTAACAGTCTGCTTTTGTTTCAGAGTCGCTCTCTGAGGATTAGTTGGCTCCACTCACAGCACCATGGATGAGCTGCAGGATGTTCAGCTGACAGAGATCAAACCACTCCTCAACGATAAGGTAAAGCTTGCTGCATCTTTGCTCTTCAGGTCTGCTCTCGCCGGCTTTGGTGCTGGCAAGGAGCCCCGATTGGCAGAATCTAGTTACAGCTTGAAGTACCTTAAGTGCTGGAACCAGTAAATGCTTACCCACTGTGGTAGTTCACCACCACCCACCCTTCCAGAGTCTCAGGAACAGAGCACTTCAAGCAGGTTTGGAGTCCAGTCGAATGATGTTGTGCCTGTGCTGAGGGGTTAGCAAGGATTTACAGAATTGGGAGGGTGAGACCATTCCTGCCTGGCTGGAACTGGAGAACCTCTCGTAAAAGTTGAGGCTTGTTAGGAAAATCTTGGAATGTATCCCATTTCCTTCTTAAATTGCCCTTTTGTCTTGTAACCCACACACAACCTTGTCTCCCCGGATTAGTGATGAGAGCCATTCCCTGTCAGAATCTGCAGAGCCTGGCTGAGGCAGTCCAGGTTCATGCAGTGCTGAGCCTTTGGAAGATCATTGCACTGCAGCAGCTGGTTAAGGCATTCACTCCATCTTCTGTGGGCTAGGGGAGAGCCATCTGGGCTTTGGGAAAGGCCTCACTGAGTCCTGCTGCAGATAAGTGCTGAAGTCACTCTGGGACATCCAAGCCAGATCTAGCATCTCCTGTCTGCAAATTGTGGGTAAGGAGTTACTGGAGAGAGAGAACTACTGGAGGGATATGAGGATGATGAGGAAAGGCTGAGAGCCCTGTGGCTGTTCAGTCTGGAGAGGAGAAGCCTGAGAGGAGACCTTACCAGTGTCTGCAGATACCTGAAAGGTGCTGTCAGGAGGCTGGAGCCAGACTCTGCAGTGGTGCTCAGTGACAGGAGAGGGGCAGTGGATGTAAATTCAGTCACAGGAAATTCCATCTCAGCATGAGGAGAAACTTCTTTGGTGTGAGGGTGCTGGAGCCCTGGAGCAGGCTGCCCAGAGAGGCTGTGGGATCTTCTCTGTAGAGATTCCAAACCTGCTTGTATGTGTTCCTGTGTGATCTGCCCTAAGTGGTCCTGCTTTGTAGAGGGGTTGGACTCAATGGTCTCCAGAGGTCCCTTCCAACCTCACCATTCTGTGATTCTGTGCTTGGTGGGCTGTGGTCACTTGCCCTACCTCCCAGGCAAGGCTGATGCCATGTGAAGCAGTTCCTGCTGCTTTGCTGACAGCAGGAGCTGGCTTGTGCTACCACAGGGTAGGGTACTTTGTGCACTCACTGTGTGCTCACACCCAAAGTGGGTGAAATCTCTCAAGTTCTGCTCTGTTTAGCTGCTTCTACTTGTTTTTTGCTCATTTCTGTAGTGTGCTGTATAGTGTCTGGGACATCTGCTCATTCAGCTGAGTTCTGCAGGTCAGCTGCCTGGTCCTGCCGCCCAGTGCTGACTCCTGGGCTTCCACCACAGCTTAAGCAGCAGGTTTGAAAATGCTTCCAGAGAGAGAGAGTCTGGGAAGAGAAAAATTAATGGAGAGCAGCAGACCAGACACAGACTTTGGAAAGAGTTTATGACTGCAGAATGAGAGATGGGTGTTTACAGAAGGCAAGCTTCTGAGCTGCAGTGCCCCAGCCCTACCTTGTGGTTCTCCTGGGACTGTCCACGTCTGAGCTCCCTAGGGTGGATGTGCTGTCTTGCTTCAGGGAGCTGACCTGAGAAGGAGGTACTGAGGCAACTTGTGCCAAAGCAGAGGAGTTTTCACCTCCGAAGTTTTCAGTCTTGCTGTCAGGCCCCACCAGGTCCTCACCATGGTGTCATCTGCACAACCACTTCCCTGATACGTTCCTTAGCTGAGTTCCAAGAGGGGCCCAAGAAGGCAAACTGCCTCAGGATGTGACTGTGGTGGGACTTCTTACACAGCTCCAGAGAAACCTTCTCACTGAACTTCCCCTCTGAAATGCCTGCCCCCTGAGGCACACAGCATGGGCAGTAAGCAGGAAGGAGAGGAGTGGATGGTGAAGGGCCTTGGTCTGACTGCAGCCATGGGGGATGGCACACGTGGCTGACATGGCTGGCTTTGGGCTTTGTAAGAAAGGGGTGGGCTTGCTCTTTGTGTGAGAGAACAGCTGAAATGAGTTGAGCTCTGGCCGGGGAGGGAAGAAGAATGAGCTGGAAGTGCTCAGGCAAGAGCTGAGGGACAGGCTGATGTGGGGAACGTTGCAGTGAGTGCTTGCTGGAGGCCACTTGAGCAGGAAGAGGAATCAGTGAGGCCTTCTACAAGCAGCTGAAAGCCGCCTCACAGTCACATGCCCTGGTTCTCTTGGGGGACTTGAGCCACCCTGGTGTTTGCTGCAGAGCCAGCACAGTGAGGCACAGGCAGTGCAGGAGGTTCCTGCAGGGCACTGCTGGAAACTGCAGGACCCAGCAAGGAGAGGTGAGCTGCTGAGCCTTGTGCTAACAAAGAAAGGAGGTCTGGCTGGGGAGGAGGAGGTTGGAGGCAGCCTTGGCTACAGTGACCACGAGATGCTGGAGCTCAGGATCATGTGAGGAAGTAGCAGGGTAGCAAGTAGGATTGCAGCCCTGGAGTTCAGGAGAGGCAACTTTGACCTCTTCAGAGACCTGCTTGGAGGAACCCCATGGATTAGGGTTCTAGAAGGCAGGGGGCAAAGAGAGCTGGTTACTATCCAGCACTGCCTCCTCCAGGCTCAGGGCTGGTAGAACTCCATCAAGGGAGGCAAGAGAGCTGCATGGATGAGCCAGGAGCTTCTGGAAAAACTGAAACAGGAGGAGGAAGTTGCCAGTAGGTGAAAGAAGGAACTGGGCAGTTGGAACAGTGCCAGAGTATGTGGGGATGCAAGGAGGAGAGCTGAAGCCATCCTGGAATTAAATCTGGCAGAGGGTGTAAGAAATACGCAGGAGGGCTTCTTCCAGGACATCAGCAGGAGAGGAACAGCAGGCCAAATGTGGGCCTGGTGCTGAGTGAGGTGTGCTGGTGACAGAGGAGACAGAAGATGGAGTCAGTGAATGGCTTCTTTGCTTCAGGCTCCACTGCTAAGGCACAGCCCTGAGGAAGCCCAGGCCCTGGAGGGAGGAGAGAAAGTCTGGAGGAAGGAAGGCAGGCTCTGCCCGAGTCGAGGAGGCCTGGGCTGAAGATCCTCTGCACAAGCTGGACAGCCACAGCTGCATGGGCCCTGCTGGGCTGTGCCCATGAGTGGTGAGAGGGCTGCTGAGGCTCTTGCTAAGGCACTCTCCATCATTTTGGAGAGGTCCTGGAGAACAGGAGAGGTGCCTGGGAGCTGGAGCAAAGCCAGAGTCACTGCACTCTTCAGAAAGGGCAAGGAGGAGGACTTGGGAAGCTGCAGGCAGTCAGCCTGGCCTACATCCCTGGAGAGCTGGTGGAGCAGCTCCTTCTGGAGGAACTCCATAGGCACCTGAAGAAAAAGAAGATCCTCAGGAGTGGTCAATGTGGATTGACCAAGGGGAAATGGTGCCTGAGCCTTCTGGTGGCTTTCTCTGATGGGGTGGGCAGCTGGGGAGATGAGGGGAGAGCA
>VWYK01043699.1:0-13130 GCA_013399775.1 Semnornis frantzii | reverse complement strand
TACCATTCTCTAATTCTATGATTAATATCACAACACAAGTGTAGGATATAGCACAAAAAACTTGCCTTCCATAATCCTTTTGTGCCTTCCTTTTGGTAGATCTGTATGAAGTTGCCCATCATTCCTCCTTGAATCACACTACCTTGGGCTTGCATTCTGATCTGAGATTAATTTGAAGATAAAATGAGACAGTAAATACTTTTAAAGCACACAAACAGTAGCAGCCTAATAGAGTTCTATTAACATGAAGTTACAGTTAAGTGTTAAAGTCAACTTGCCTTTGAATACAGATTAAGAGCTGATGTTGTCATAACCATAAGGCAATCTTTTCAAGTGCCTTGACTATCCAAATGCAGCTGCTAATTTTGAACAAGTATGTGGTGCAGTTATTAACTGCATTAAGTCACTTCTATTTCTGTACTTGTACACCACTCCACGTAGATTAGACTGGCAGATGGCTTCTGCAGGATGTCCTTTACAGTGTTCACAGGAACATGTTAAAATAAAGCATTAAAATGACTAAGGTTTCAGCTAGTGAGAACCATGGTCTTTGACCCTGTGGATTTCTCAGAATGTCCTTGGGAACTTGCCATGGTAACTATCAAATATAAGTTTGGTGACATAACTTTGGGAAATAACTCTAATGGAAGCCACACTTGAAATAGAAGTTTGTTTGAAATGCCTCTGCACAACCACACCAGCCCCATGAAGGATTAAGTTTTAGAAGAACAGAAAGTTTTCTTGAATTTAATTGAAAGGCAGCCATGTAAATCACATGCTACAGTTGTCTAATTTAAATACTAACAGTGAAGTAACTTGAAAAGAGATCTCTGACTATCATTAAGCTAACAGATTTAGAGAGGTGATCAGGTCACTAATTCACTTTAAAAGTGATGCTGGGACACTGCTATTAAACACTGGATTGCAAAGCTTCTCTATAGGATTAAACCACCTTAGAGAAGTGGCACTGAAACTGTTGCCTCTGAATTGATCTTCACCTACTTTTAGCTCCAGAAGCATCCTAACATAAGGGTTATCTAAAAGTACAGGTGAAATATGCCATGTGGCTCCCACACAAATGCTATAGCATGAAAGTTTGCCAAATTATTCTTTTCCTCATCCCCAGTAAAAGTTATATGGATCCAACTACCCTCCCAGCCATCAGTTTCCTAGTACTTCCAAATAACTAGCATGGAACAGAAGGAGGTTCCAAGATTAAGCTGTTACTGAGTTTTAAAAGCTGAGATGAGAATAAATAAGATTACAATCCAACAGATCTTACATTCCTCAGGAGATTCTCCATTTAATCAAGGACAAAAACTAGGGACTAGCTATGTAACACAATTACCTTTAAGACATCTGTAGGGTTGGCAATAGATGAAGAGATTACTCCAGAAAGAATGCCACAGAGAACATTTATCATCAGAGTTTCATCTGTTCCAGAAAAACAGAACATTTATCAGTTTCATCTACTCCATAGAAGAGAAAGCTTAGCTGCAGATTTACAAAGCTTAAGATGTGTAACAGCAGGATGATGCTACCCCTCCTTTAACCAGAGAGAGCCCCCATTACAAAAGCCTTAAAAACCTCTCTGATAAGTTTTCCTCGCTGACTCACTTTGCTGTAACTGGCACAAGGAATGCCTTCTCAATAGACATCTTAAAACCACTACAGTAAGGTACCAACTTCAAACAAAACAGTCCTCCATTAAACCAAAAGAAAGAAACCCACTCACCTTCTGGATGCTCAACAAACATTCTTTTTAAGCTCTGGTAAGTGCCTATTTTTATAGTTCCATAGGAAGCTTGACGTAGCATTGCAGGTGCAATCCTGTAAAAATAGGCAGCAATATTTATGCTCAAAAATCAAAATTAGCAAATTTTGATTAGCAAATACTTTAGAGCAGGAGAGGCCACACACAAGATATCTACCAGAGAAAGGTTTGTTCATTTAAATCAACTATTTTAGCTCACTGCAGACAAAAACCCCCACACCAGAGTTTGTCGGTTTCTGTTGTTGTTTGGGGTGTGTTGGTGCTGGGGGTTTTGTTTTTTGTTTTATTTCCTGTTTTCATGTTTGTTTTTAAACAGCACCTGCAGAAACATGAATGAACTGAGGAAGGATAACTATTAGAGTATGCCTCAGCTTCTGATCTCTAAAATAAGTGGAAACTTGTTTGAAAAAAATCCGCAGATTGCATCTTTTCCCAACCATCTTGCCACGAAGATGCTCAGAGGGCTGCAGCAGCTCTGCTATGAGGACAGGCTACAAGAGTTGGGGCTCTGCAGCCTGGAGAAGAGAAGGCTTCCAGGAGACCTTAGAGTAGCCTTCCAGTATCTGAAGGGGGCCTCCAGGAAGGCTGGGGAGGGACTATTGACAAGGTCTGGGAATGACAGGATGAGGGGCAATGGGTTTAAAGTGTCAGAGGGGAGATTTAGAGTGGATGTTAGGAGGAAGTTGTTTGCAGTGAGGGTGGTGAGACACTGGCACAGGTTGCCCAGGGAGGTTGTGGCTGCTCCCTCCCTGGAGGTGTTGAAGGCGAGGTCGGAGGAGGCCTTGAGTGAGCTGTACTAGTGGGAGGTGTCCCTGCCTATGGCAGGGGGTTGGAACTGGATGATCCTTGAGGTTCCTTCCAACCCTACCATTCTATGATTCTGTGTTTCCAAAGAATGGTATGCCTGTTTATACCTAAAGATTAATTCAATTTCTGTTCTGATAGATGAAACAGCAACAGCAGCATTGTCTTAGCATAGCTATTTTATTTTCCAAGTAGGTGTTTGGTTTTTTTTTTTTCTGTTATTTTGTTGGGAGGGGTTTAAACATTAAATGCTATTGCAGACTGCAAAGATGGAAGCAATCTTAAGCTTGGGCTTTCAACCTCCGGCTTAACTGAGGCTAACCCTGTAAATCTGAAACCCAAGAACGGGTTTGTCAAGATACTGTTCACAAATCATTACTGCAAGTCAATTAGTTTTACCCAGAGTATAAGGCTTTCAATCCTTCTTCCCTGCATATCCTGACCAGTGCATGCACCATTCCACGGTAGCGGATCTCTTTGTATTTGGCATCATTAACTTGACCTTGAACCTGCAGACGTGTTTTGGTCAGATCAATGGGGAAAGTACCTTAAAGAAAATAAAAACAAGTCATTAATCAAATACTTCCCTAACAAAAGACAACAAACACCACAATACAAGAAACAGCAGCCTTTATTATATGCTAAAATGTATTAAAATCCTTTCAAGAAAAAAAAAAATGGTATCTCCCCAAGAGTTTGTTCTAAACAAATCACCTTGTTTCTTCTAAAAGCTTGTCAGATGCACTATCTACTTTCTCTGCTTACATTTTTCATTCCCTACATTTTCAGGCAACATGGTGTTACCTGGTTGTAAGCAGCCACACTGCACAGGTCTCTGCAATCACACTGAAACACAGAGCTGGCATGTGTATTATGCCAGCATCTTTGAAGAGCATTTCATTGAAGTAAAAAAATTATTTCTAAAGAACAATCTATATGAATTCTAGTCTAAGCAATAAAAAAAAATATCAGCAGTACCCATTTCTGTTACTGATTTCCTGTAGCCTAATGCTATGTCGAGTTCATAAGGGCCATTTGTGACAGTTTTGAGAGCATATTCCTCCAGAGCTTATATTTAGGACATTGACTACCTGAGCCTTCAGCAGTCACCTAAATACTAATAGGAGTCAGAGTTAACTACATCTACTCTAATGTTGTTTACCAGACAAGCAAAGCTTTTACAAATTGCTTGTCTTCCTTTCAAAGCTTTTGATATTATTTGCCAAGCTCAGACAAGTCAAATAAGAGATGTTTCAAACTCAGGTTTGAACAGAAGGTAGAAAAGGAAAACAAAACAGTTTTGAGTTTATGCTACATCTGTTTTATTAGCCAGACTTCACATGAAATCCATCACATCTCAGTCTACACTCTGCCACTATGAAAAAAAAAATTATTTCCTTTATTCTCATGCATATGCATTTCAAGACTTCAAAAGGAATTTACTGTTTTAAGTTTAGCTTTACAACAAACACTAAAACATCCCATGCACTGTCTCATTACAGCAATTATTCTTTATTGCACACTAACTGAATTTAAGTGTTCAAATCTGAGCAGACACTCGAAAATTTCAGGTGCAATATACTCAGAAAATCTAAGATAAAAAAAAAATTACAAGAGTTTAACTTACTTACTCTCACAAAACAGAAGTTTTTTATTAGTCATGACCACTGTCCAGGAACAAAACTAAATAACATAATCCAAAGGCAAAGTTTGTATAAAAAAGAAGATGCATTGGACATGAGTTTATGGACAGCAGCATTATGACATTGTTCTGAGAAACTCTTCAGTCAACATTAAAGAAAAACTCCTGTGCTGTAGACAAGCATATACTGTTGTCACTGATAGCATGGAATCAAGCTTGTTTTAAAAGGGATTATCTGAGTCAAGGAAATCATGTAAATGCTTAAAGCAAAAGCTTACCACATTCTGCAGTGATTGATGCTAAACCTCCATAAATAAAGGGCTTCCAGTTTAGTGCTGACATGATTGATTCCTCTTTCTGTAAAATAAGACAATGATTTAATGTTTCTGTAAGTACATATTATAGAAATACATGGTAGCATCTAATAAAATTTTTTGTCTTGTCCATTTGAGCTGGATCTTCCAAACATACTGTGGGCAAGAACATTTAATACTTTTGACAGTCAGAAGAAAGTCAGTAACACTGTACAAAGGGACCTGGGTTCAAATCAGTGTCTCTGTTTGGGCCACCACAGTCCTCACTGTGAAAGGTAAAAAAAGTTTGTGTCTCCAAGGCATGATCTGAAGAGTAAACAGTCTCCAATGACTCTTACCAAACTGCATGTGTGACTATATCCTGCAATCAATGGAACTTTAAGACAGTCATTACCTAACTTCTGTCCTTTTTGTTTCCTGGTATCAGCATGAACATGAGCTGGTACACTTTTACAGAAGAGACACATAAAACGTTTTGCCTCTATTAAGGCCTGTTGCTGCTACCCTGTGCTCACAATATTTGTTCTAGTGAACATCACACAAAAATAGTGTGGTTGGTACATTAAGGTCTTTTACAGTAAAATGAGGCTGCTCTAACTTAAGTCAGTTGAGTGAATTTGACAAGAGGTATCCATACATCATAATTAACCATGGTATAAACTCTGAAAATTGCTGAAGTTATCCAGTTATCTTAGAAGTGATACAAACTGCAAAACCAGACTTCTCTAGCCCATGCAAGGTTATCCATCCCCCACAAAAAAAAACAACCCACAGCTTATCTTTCCACTTCCTCATAAAATAAATTCTTTTCATTCCCCTTTTTCTACAATATTCTCCAAAACACTGGATTCTACAGTTATCTTTTTCTAAACTAGTTTCTTGGAATCATTGTACTTGAAACTATTTCCTTCAACACTTCTGTTCCCTGTTACTTGGTTCATTCACACACCTGGATGAATTCCTTTGTGATCTGGTATAGGTGATCCTGCTCTGGCAGGGGGGTTGGACTTTATTATCTATTCATCATCCCCAGTCCCTGACGTTCTGTGATATTGCTCAGCTGGAAAATACTACTCAGATCCTAGCATAATCTTTTCTAAAGTTAAACCTTCTCTGTTCAATTCCTCCAGAAGCAGCAATAATCCATTGTCCAAATGTAGTTAACAGAGCTGCAGCCACTGAACACGCAGAAATCATTACTGCAGGCCTACTTTTTACCTTTTGCTAACTTTACTTCACAAGGAGTTACTTGGGTCTTCACTCTTCTGACACTCAATAAAATAAAACCCTATAGAAGCTCACAATTTCAAATACTCAACACAGAAATCCACCTTACTCTTTACAACCAACCAAACAAGGGAACTGAAAAAACCACACCACCCACCCCACGAAGAAATGGCAAGGAAGAGCACCCACTGTATTGCCAAATACAGCAGCAGAGAAATCAGGAACCACAGACAGACTACGCCAGCTTTCCAATATGAAAGCAGCAGAGCCAGGTGAGTATGATAAGAACCTACTTTCAGCTCCAAGTTCCTCATATTTCTTTCCTGCCAAGGTTAATGGCAAGTCATTTAATTAACATAGAAACATCACGTTTGTGCTGGTTTGAGCTAATTGGAATATTTTAATAGAGAAAATTACACTATAGGCTGTGAAGGTAAAACAATGCTGATGTCTACTTCACTGATAGGCTTGTTGAGATGTTTACAAAAAAAAAAAGAGTGTCTCAAGNNNGGGGTGGGGAGAAGGTGGAAGGGTGGTTGGGAGCCCCTCCTGGGGTCTCTGATTTCTGGGAGGGGTGTTGTGTGTCTATTACCTTAAACTTGTATATTTCTGTAAATATTCCTGTATATACTGTATATATCTGCTTGTATATTGTGCTGAGCTGTAAATAGAGCTTCATCTCTTCACTTCCAGCCGGCTGAGGTCTAGTCTGGGTCATTTTAAAGTGTGGGGGGGGCAGGGAACTCCCAAACCGTCACAACGTTTCCCCTCTAGGAGTCGTAACACAGGATCTCTGCTTTTGAGAAACTCGTCCAAACTGAAAGTAGCTAACTTTTTTTCTCCCTTAACACACTTTTAAAAAGTTTTGAGCTCTCAGAGATACCATTACACTGACAAAACACATTTGTACTTCCGTTTTGCATTTCACTCTAAGGGCAATGAAGGCTACTCAGTTTTTCTGTGTCATTGTGGGACTCCAAGGCAGAAGGATGCAAGCATAACTAAAGGATGTTTTTGGTTTGTACACATTCACTGATACTAGGTGAAGTTTGGACTGTGTGTAGAATACCTTGATGCAGAAGTTTTACAGCACACTGTTCTTTTGACACATCCTAAAGTGAAGGCCTTACATAGCACTAACAGGGTTTCTATCCTTGAAATAGTCAATAGTCTCTTTTCCTGCTATTTAGGCCAAACTAACCAAGTCCTTCCAGTTTTTACTCTGCACCTCTCCGAGATTTCCATACTTGTTAGGAAGAAATTAAAGCAGCAGAGCTTATCTCCAGTGGGAAAACAGACAAACAAAAAAATCCAAAAAACACACCAGGCAGCAACTCTGTCCTTTCACCTCAGTGAAGTCTTGTAGTGCCTCCTGCTCAGAAATTCTTCCCTACGCTGATGGTAATACTACAAAAACACCTTACAAGAATTCTACTGATAATTTAATTAGCAGACCACCTAAAACTAGAGTCCAGTTCTCATTACATTATAAATTGAGGTGTCAAAATGTACTGGAAATAAATCTGATATCCCCTGACTATTAGTAAGACAACAAAGATGATACTACCCCAAAGACCATAGAATGGTATAAGGTTGGAAAGGACCTCAAGGATCTAGTTGCAAACCCCTGCCATAGGCAGGGACACCTCCCACTAGCACACCTCACTCAAGGCCTCCTCCAACCTGGCCTTCAACACCTCCAGGGAGGGAGCAGCCACAACCTCCCTGGGCAACCTCTTCCAGTGTCTCATGTTCCTCCTAACATCCAGTCTAAATCTTCCCTTCACCAGTTTAAATCCGTTGCCCCTCGTCCTGTCCTTACAAGACCTTGTCAATAGTCCCTCCCCAGCCTTCCTGTAGCCCCCTTCAGATCCTGGAAGGCTACTCTAAGGTCTCCTCAAAGCCTTCTCTTCTCCAGGCTGAAGAGCCCCAACTCTTGTAGCCTGTCCTCATAGCAGAGCTGCTGCAGCCCTCTCAGCATCTTCACGGCCTCCTCTGGACCCACTCCAACACTTCCATGTCCCCACTTCTGGGGGCTCCAGAACTGCACACAATAATTCAGATGGGGTCTGAGGAGAGCAGAGTAAAGGGGCAGAATCCCCTCCCTTGCCCGGCTGCCCACACTGCTCTTCCTTTAGCCCAGCACTCGGTTGCTGTCTGGGTGCACTCACACTGCAGCCTCATGTGGAGCTTTTCATCACCCCAGATCCCCAGGTCCTTTTCCTCAGGGCTGCTCTCCAGCCATTCACCAGCCAGTGTATATTTGTGCTTGGGTTTTGCCTACCCAGGTGCAGGACCTTACACTTGGCCTTGTTGAATTTCATGTCCAGGTTATACGAATGCAGCAATTCATACGCGCGCTCTTTGCAAAAACCAGAAGCAGCTTTGCTGCTCGCTAGGCAAGCAGCTGGAACAAGGGCACAGCTACCCCTGTTACGGCATACACCGGCCTCCTTCAGAGGAGCACTGGCTCAAGTCCACACCGAAACACTTGACGCGGCGGCTCCGCACTGCCGCCCCACGGCTTGAGAGATGCCCCCGCACCGATACTCACCAGCTCCACGACGCCTACGTCCTTCCACGCTGGCCGTCACCGTCGACCTACTCACAGCACTGGCGCCGTCTAACCGGCTATAAAGGCTTGCCCTGCTCCCCGCGGCAACAGTTGGGGAAGGCGGGGCGGGGTCAGGCGGGGCGGGTAGGAAGGAAGGGTGAGGGCGTGGGCGGGCTCAGGCTCGCAGGGAAAGCGAGCCGGTGAGGGCTGCTGAGTGTGCATTTAAAGGAGCCGCGGCTGCGAGGGGAGGTTTGGTTCAAGCCGGCCTGTAACGCACCGAGGGAAAAAATTGATCGCCCTGTCCTTCTAGTCAGAAGTGTTTTTCCACCGCTGGCCGTGGAAGACTTCTGTCCCCGGCTGGGCAGGGTGGTATTTTTCACTAGCAATCCTGCCCCAGGAGACTGGAACTGGCATGGCAGTTGTTTTGTTACTCCTGGGTTAATGAACCCCTCGCCCCTCAGGGTTTCTACTCATCATTAACTATAACAACGTGGATTTTGTCCGTCGGTTTGCAGCTGTACAGCCTGGGAACATGACAGCGGTGCCTGGCTTAAGCCTCCTTAAATGGGTGAACGAACCCTAGGTAACTTCTCCGTGGAGGAACAGAAAGGGGCAGGATGGGTTTAAATAGCTGGTTTTTCTCTTTAAAATGGGCACATTTTTAAGTTCCAGAGGTGGTTTGCTATTATTTTGCAGTTGTGTGCAATGCTAACTCTATTTCTTTACAGCACCGGTGCTGGAATTATGCACTCGGTATGTAAGCACAGCATTGCTTTGTAATTGTGTATCCGATGCCCTTCCGAAAGGGTCACAGCGTCCTGTACAGGACATCAGCTGCGGCCACCATAATGCTGCCTGCTCAGAGGAGGAACATCAGGGCTATCCAAAAGGGCAAGTATCAGCCACTATACAGGTGGCAGTGATCAATCCATGGACGAGAACCAGAAATGTTTTATTTCCTTGGTTCAGAGCCAGGGACTCGTGAAACAGCTGAAGTTAGGGCTTTCTCTGTCACCGAAGGCAGCCTGTTCTGATAACTCAGCACTTTCTGATTGAAGAGCTGCCAGACTTTCTTTGTAGGATCTACTCCCATGTGCTTGCAGGATACACCACTGTAGTGTAGCCCTGTTGCTGTTGTCACTCTGCTGCCTCTCAAGTGCATGGCATGCCTTGTCCCTGAAAGGTCAAAGCATCCTGTGATACTGCTTCTTCCACTCATCTCAGGCAAGGCTGGCAGCCGCAAAACTATTTAAGCTTACTAGCTGATAGAAGCAGGGGATAACGTCTGTTCAGCTCTTATTAAGAAGCCAGCTGTGACCTTACCTGAACCTGGCAATAAAACTTAAAGAATTCAGAGTTTGTGTCTGAGTGTGCTAGTGTGATGGTTTGGGAGTTCTCTGCCCCCCCCACACTTTGTAAAATCTCCCAGACTAGACTCATCTGGCTGGAAGTTAAGGACTGAAGCTCTATTTACAGCTTAGCACAATATACAAGCAGAGATACACACAACATAGAGGAATAGTTACAGAAATATACAAGTTAAAGGTAATGCAGAAACACAACTCCCCTCCCAGAAATCGGAGACCCCAGGAGAGGCTTCCGACCACTCTTCCACCTTCTCCCCACCCCTATACCTTACCCCAAGGTTTGCTTTATGTGCAAGGTGAGTTTGGAGGATCGGCATGGGGGGTTAGAAGAAAAGTGGTTAGTGAGGTTACTCAGCAGAGAGGAGAAAAGCCAGAAGCTGCTAGACAGCCCGAGACGCTGTGCCCCAGAGACTGTGTTACCTATGTTTTGAGTTCTTACTCTTACCCATCTCAGCAAGCCTATGAGTGAAGTAGACATCACCATCGTTTCCTTTTCTCAGCCTGTAATATAATTTTCTCTATTACGATATTCCAATTAGCCTCAAACCAGCACAGCCGCAAATGCTTTAAACATCAAAAATAGTTTGCTACAACCAAGCCCATCTCAGACATCCCAGAAATTTTACATGTCAATGAGATCATGTGCAGCCCACAAAGGTCATGCTCCAGTTGCAGTGTTGCAAAGTTGTCTTTGCAGATAGGCCTCTGAGAAGGTAGGTACAAACTCACACCTCAGGGTTGCCATTCATGTTCAGGCTCCATTCTGAAACTCCTAGCAGCTGTCTCTCCAGGTTTTATATCTACAGGGGGAAGAGTCTCCTTCGAGGTAAACTTTGAACGGCTGCTTTTTTTTTTTTCCTGCAAGGAGACCAATTTGAGCTGATTCAAGTGCTGGGTGATTTTGCAGGACAGACACTTCTGTTTCCCAGCTTCCCAAATGTCTGTCTCCTTTTAATGACTTTCATTCCACTTTGACCTTGACTTGACTTGCTCCTGGAGTCCGGCCAGCTCCTTCCACTGGCAGCCAGATTTTATCTCCAATGCAAACCAGTTCTTGCTGAAACATTACAGCTTGAACTTGATCACTGTTAAGTACCTGTTAATACTCAGCCCTGTACTTCTGAATGCAGAGGAATTCTGGCTAACTTTTGTTAGCTGTAACCCTCTTTTCTTGTATTTTAATCCCAATTCATACTGCGATAATGCTTTTATCAATAGCCAATAGACTATTTTGGGCAAGCTGCCTGGAGCCTGACATCAGTGCTGCATCAGCAGTTGACTTTGGTGCTTATTCACAGTTCTTTGAACATTTCATGTGCTACCGGTGTGCTAGGGGTTACACAGTCTTACAACAGTTTTGTCCAAAAGCCACTTGTGTCGTGGTAGGCCTAGGCAAGCCAAATTGGATTTATACCTTTCCTGGCTTGCCCAGACATATTTTTCTGCTCTCCTTCTTGCTGTTTTGGGGGAGAGCAACAGCGGGAAAAGGGACAAAGGGCCTGGAGCCACTGAGTCTGGGGTCCGTTGCCTGCCCAGACCCTGTGGTAAACAGGGTGCACGGGGCTGCCTTGTGCAGGGCTGTGTTCTTCCCAGAACAGGGTGGAGCAGGCCTATGGTTCCACCTAATATGGGCAAATCTTGGCTAACTGCCATTTCATTGGCTGTCCTGTGTCCAAAGGCCCATTGGTCTTGGGCTGCAGTGGATAAAAGGGAGGTCAGCAGAGAGCACGCTGCCTTTTGCCTTTCACCTTTGCCTTTAGCCCTTTGCCATTACACAGTGTGCCGTGCCCGTNCGGCTACCGACAGCAACCCCGCCTTGGGTACTGTCAGATAATAATTTTGTGGGTAAATGCCAAAGCCTCTTGTAATCATTAATTGCCTTCTGCCCTAAGCAGAAAGTTGCTCCTTTATGTCCTATGCTTACCTAGTGAGCAAGCAGTATGCTGACCGCAAAGCCTTCTCTTCCAGTTTATATCGAGTTTAATTAATGTATATATTAATAACTATTTCCAGATTCTGTTATAACCTGTACATAGTTTCCATAACGTTGCAAAGAGCCTGTTAATATTATTATTAAATGGTGATTGGGGTGATGCGAGTTCTGAATGTTTAATATTAATAAACTGTTAATATTTTTATATATCGTCTCGCATTAATTAATTTACCTCATCCCTTTACAACTTGGCTGTGCAGTGCTACGGTTTAATTAGTTCCCAGACCCTTGAACTTCTAAACTTACTGCTCCTGAACATCCTTGTGCTTTTTTTTTTTCTTTTTTCTTTTCTATTTTAAACAAAAGAGGGCCACCCCTAAACAGAGCTCTGCTTTTTTTGTGCATTGATTCCTGTTTCACTGTTTTCGCTACTTAAAGGAAAAATTGTTTCTCTTCTGGTCTGGTAGTGAAGACTTTTTCCTAGTGTCCTACTGCTAAAATGAACAGTTCATGAAGTGACCCCGATGGTTATTCAAACTACCTTGTCACTTTGTCACCAGTTGTAGCTATTGGTGAATTTCCATTGTCCCTTGGAAACTTTTGTAGTGATTAGTCACGTCATTCATTTACTTTGTGCATGTCCAATTCTGTGCATGATGAAAGCAAGCCTGGCACACAGGAGTCAACTGCTCACTGCCCTGGCACAGCCTTCTCATCCTCAGCATGAGGGTTTCTTCCTTCCCACTTAGAAAGCTGACTGCATAAGGTGCATTTTTAACCCTATGCTTACAATAGTTCCTCTAAGGACACTGGAAACTTTGTAGTGATTAGTCATGTCATTCATTTGCTTTGTGCATGTCCAATTCTGTGCATGATGAAAGCAAGCCTGGCACACAGGAGTCAACTGCTCACTGCCCTGGCACAGCCTTCTCATCCTCAGCATGAGGGTTTCTTCCTTCCCACTTAGAAAGCTGACTGCATAAGGTGCATTTTTAACCCTATGCTTACAATAGTTCCTCTAAGGACATTTGAGAGTCAAGACTGAAAAACACATGTCCTAAAATTGTTCAACTACAGCCATTTTTGCTGCACATGTAAATGATTCCATGGATAACTTGAAGCTGATCTCACCCCTCCCCTGCATTATTATGCTACAGATACAAGCATTAATGAAAGTGCTGTTACTGATTGTCAAAGGTTCCTGTTTTAGCAGCCAGACATTTAATTTTCTTTATATACCAAGCACATAAATGCTGGTATTGATTAGCAGGAAAAACATTTCAGCTATCCCACAGCTGTGGAAATGTGCTAACTAAATATATATACACACACACACACACACACACATACACACACACACACACACATATATATATATAAAATCACAAATTCTCACTGCATTCCCCATTTTTCTCATCTTCTTCATCATCAGCACTTCCTGTCTGAGAAGGAGTTAAATTGACTCTCAGACAAATGGCAGATGACTGTTGAAAAAGAATCATAGAACCATAGAAT